>JADIIY010000032.1:0-122166 GCA_027604245.1 Boothiomyces sp. JEL0838
CAGCCATGTGCTTAATCCCAATTTGACTGAATCTGTCTTCCATTCTGATATTTCCAGGAACCAACTCTGTTGGATAAATCCATTTGGGTGATTTCTTTGCACAAGTCGTTTTTGCAAGAGGGATATCCATTGGGGATATGGGATTTGTTGGATTCATTGCTTTCTCGATTGGTTTCATAATTTCTTCGACATTCTGAACAAGCTGATTAGTTATCCTTGGTATTTCTTGTGATTCACGATGATATATATATAGCATTACAAATATTACGATTGCGGTGACTGTCAAACGCCGCGCATTCTTCCAGCGTCGATGGGTGAGATACAATTCCAAACTGTTCATAAAATATTTTGATTGTTGGTGTGCTTTATTTGCCCGCGCCACACGTCAGACAAACTGGAAATGAAGTGCTTATGCTTTATTTCTTTTTATATCCAAGTCGAAAGTCTGGACCACCCAATTCAACCCTCTTTTTCCAAATAACATTCTGCCAATATGTGTGGTACAATTTTTCAAAATTCCAATCGCGATTTCTGAACCTATGATATGTTTCTTCCAACAATTCTGCCGTTACATGTTTAAAGTCATCTACAATCAGAACCGGTAAATCTCGGAAAAGAACGTCAAGCTGCGAGGACTTTACAATTGGGTATGAGCCAAGGAATAACGCTTCATACGTTCTGTAACAATCAATGGCGGATCCTGCTGGAGAAACTACGAATCTTGCATTTGCGATAATATCAAATATATCTACAAATGTGAAATACTTGTCGATACTCTTGTACAAACAGAATGAACTTCCTCCAGTTTTTGCAAATCCTTCACCACAGAAATAATCCCAAGCAGGTTGTCTTTGCCCAGGATTTGTGCTGATACGGAAATTGACAACTACGGATTTCTCAGCTGGCTTCCAGTGTGGTTTACCGCCTTCCAGTCTGTTCATAAGATGACCGTGATCTTTTGCGTACGAATGATAGTTTTCACGAGTATCTAACCATTGATTCAGTCCTAAAGGTATGCAAGTAATCCAATCGTATTGTTTTGCATCTGGCCGGCAATGCTGAGCAAACCAGTGAGCAATCATTGGTGGCTTGGATGGTTTATCTGGCAATCCCTTAATTTCAAAAGAGGGATTAGATGTGTCGCCATCACCAGACATTACAATAACTGGCACCTTAATTTGAGGAAGGGCTTTATCAATAAATTCCCGGGTTCTCCATGCATCTACATAAATAACAGTGTAGGGATGTAAGCAATCGATGACATCTTCTAACGGATTATCGAATTGCTCTGGCGTAGGCATGTTCGAATACGTTAGTTCAGCCATATGCTTCATTCCAATTTGACTAATTCTATCTTCAAACGATAGATCCTCTGGCTTTGGAAGAATAGTTGGGTAATATTGCACGATTTTGGTTCCACATGTCCCTTCAATATATGCTTCTGGCTTTGATGGTGGAATAGCAACTTCTTGCTTTTGCCATTTGCCAAACTTGCCATATTGGAATGCCGATTCACTTCCTCCCAATTCTAAACGTTTAGAATAAATCAGATTTTGCCAGTAAAAAGTGTACAATTTCTCCATATTGAAATCGTTTCTCCTAAAGTGTCTATACTTTAGTTCCAAAGCTTCATGCGATATCTCAGTGTACTTGTCATAAATAAATACTGGTAAATCTTGGTACAATTCATTATTGATAGATGATTGAACAATAGGAAAAGAGCCAAGTACAAGTATTTCGTATACCATGTTGCTATCCATATGTGATGGTGGTAGTACTACAAATCTAGAGTTCTTGATCGTATCAAAATATTGTACATTGCTAAAATCACGAGTTTTTTTGTATTCACAGTTGGATAACGGTTTCAAATTATTGCATAGATAATTACGCATTTCTCTATTTCCAACAGTATCTCCAAACATTACCAATAAAGATGTTTCTAGTGGTTTCCATGACGGTGATCCTCCTTCAATTTGATTCATTGAATTGAAATTGTACAAAGCATATTCTTGAAATTCCAATAAAAGCGTTTCACTAATACCTAGTGGAAGGCACGTTAACCAACTGTACGTTTCCGAGCAGCTTTGTGCATACCAATGTGCAATTTTTGAATTGGATCCAGAAACCAAATTTCTGTAGTTCTTTTCAACCAACTCCAAGTTAACTTCACCAGTAGAAACCACAATAATTGGGACACTAAGAGTCAGAATGATTTTATCCAACAGTTCCATCATTGATTTGACCTCAACATGAACAATTGCTAAAGGTTGTAAACAACTTGAATAATGTTTTAGTTCATTGACTGATAATTCAGCAAAATTGCCAATCCCAGTAGCACTAATTCTTTGATCCGCATAAATAATGTCCGAGTAGTTCTTGTGTATTTTTGCATAGTACCTGTCAACCTTCTTTCCACAAGTACCACCGTTCAATAGTTTCCTAAATATTTGCCCAGCATTCATTGAATGGTAAAGGTGAACCAGCTGCATGAAGATGAACAGGACCAGACTGACAGGCAGAAGAAACCTAGTTATTCGCTTTGATGGACATAGAGTTCGTAAAAAAGATCGTGATCGAGCAGTATTAGACCCCAATGCTGTTTCTAGCAATGGAGAATGTCGTCCTGATTTCATTAATATTTTCCATGTTGCTTTTACTATTTATCTGGAGGCGTTCTCACAAAACTAAAGCGACACAAGCTCGTTTGACAAGCAAGCCTTTGAGCCCAACTTAAGATTTATTCTTTAGAAAAGGGTGCTGAAAGGCATCCTGCACAGTCATTCGTTTTTCAGGTGAAAGCGCCAAACACCTCTTTAGAAAATCTTTAAAGTACAAATCATCGATATCCAATTCTTTTGTCTGAAGACTCTTGATAATCTTTACAGTATTCTACATTAATTAGGGATACCTTTTTAGTGATCTTGTCAATATAGTGATGCTTAAAGTCAAAATCATCAGTGAAATGGTTTGAAAAGAACATGCCTTTTTTCATTCCCTTCTTTCCAAATAGCTCCATCATTAATTTAAGCATTTGGTTATTTGTCTTGCCAGGAAATAGGATTTTACCTGTATAGTACTCGTAAATAGTACATCCGACGGACCATACATCAATAGGATGATCTGGTTTAACGCCAAGTATGATTTCAGGAGCCCTATAGTATCGCGATACCATATACGGAGTTATCTCTGGTTCATAGGTATAAAAAGCAGTCCCAAAATCACAAATCTTTATCGTCTGTAAAGATTCCGAGACTATGATATTATCTGGTTTAATATCTGAATGAATAATCTGTTCCTTTTGTAATGCGGATAAACCTTTGAACAGTTGGAATGTAAAAGACTTTACTGTTCCCAAAGTCAAAGTCTTTTTCTTTAGCAATTCCCTAGTATTCTGTTTTAAACACTCGAAAACAAGCAATAAATGATTCTTGTAAAAAAAGGAATCTTCCAATTGCACGATGTGATTATTTTCGTTTTCGTTCAATTGTTTCAAAATCTTGATTTCCTTTTCTCCTGCTTTCTTTATAATATCATTATTCCTCTGTATTTTTATGGCATAAATTCTGTCATCTTTGGCTGCTTTGTAAACTGTACTGAATACTCCTTTGCCCAATTGCGATGATATTACGTAATCATTAATATTTTCTCCAATTATAGTTTTATAATAACCTTCTTCATCACAGTTTTCTATCTTGTTGTTTATTATTACTTTGGTTTTTGTTTCTACTGGTATCTCTGAGACTGAATCCTCAAACATGTTGAAATCGTCATCATCAATATCTTTGGGTTTACTCTTTTTCGGTTCCTGGATCTCTATTTGAATCTCTGGTGATTCTTTATCTAAATTGTCTTTGATTTCATGTTTCTGATGCTTTGCAATGATTCGCTGAATCCTTTCATTCCTCTCTTGAATAAACTCTTCTTCCTCTTTAATTACGTCGTCATAATCCTTTATAACTGTTTCATCTTTTTTCAGTATTCCTTTTAGTTTTTTTTCTGGCGGTAATATTTCTGGATTTGATCTCTTCATTCAAAAAAATTAAACTTTTGATACAAAATGAATCATTTAAACTTTTAATTTTAAATTATGTATCAATAGGGACCCGGCTATCTGGTAATCAGTGATGTTGATAAACAGTTGAAATTGAGAACAGAAAAATCTTTTACAAATGACTATTCTCGTTAATGATGAACCCCTCCATAGAGAGCAATTCAAGAACAACCATGTAAGAATTATCCGAGTCACTTTACCAAAAGGAGTAGAAACTCTTTGGCATCAACATCTACGAAACACAATATACATAGCTTTGACAGATTTCAATTCGATTGAATATTCAGAAAGAGAAAAGGCATTGAAAGTTGAAAAAGGCTCTATTCTGCATAGAGACCACCGCCAAGATCACTTGGTTCACAAAATCAAATCAATTGAAGATTCTGAGCTATTAGGAATAGAATTACAGCAATCTAATCCAATAGAACCACTTCCTACTACTGCTTATGTGATCAAACAGACTGGAGAATTCCGTATATTGAAAAGCAATGAATACAAGCTGATTTATAAATCAGTACTGGTTAGTTTGGAATCACAACTTGTTTTTATTAATGGAAAACAATGCCAGCTTAATCTTGGTGATTTCTTGTTTCTTGAAAATGGTGAATTAGTAGTATCCACCAATTTGTTGATTGTTGAACTATTTGAATAAACAATCATTGCATTTAATTCAGTAATCGTCAGAGATAATCCACAAAGAATTACTCTTCATTCTGTTTATGCTAACCTATATAAATCTCGAGCCCTAGATGGAGTAACCCTAAGCTATAAATCCAACCTTTCACAAAGATCCATAATACAAATCTATTTATTCATATATTGATTCATTTTAAGTTTCAAATTCGCATACTCTCCATCAGACAAATTCTTGAATTGAATGAAATCCTTCTTGAACAGTTCATCCTCCAAGTTGCTCTTTACCGCACTCTGATTAGCCAGCTGAATAAATCGCTGCTTTTCGCCTTTGAATATCTTTAACGCTTCCAAATGCGGGCAATATAATTCATTTATATCTTGAATCATTTGGCTCTTGAAGATATCTTTAATATAGTGCAGTATGTGGCTAATGTAGAATTGGTTTGACCATTTGTTTTCAAATTTACCCAAATAAAGCATGTTGTCAATTGGATCTATTAGGGGGTGGAAAATACTTGATTTGAATTTCACTGTTGGGCATTCCATTGGGTAATTCTTTAGGCTGATTTCAAACTTGAATACCCCCTCTTTATAATACCTATATTAACTATAATTACCTACAGATCAGTACTAGTTACCCTCTATGTATAAACAGCGTACCATGCCAGAGAAACAAGTCTTCACTAGGGACTACATACATACCAGAAGGACAGTTCATTTCACTAATCAAGTTCTTGTATTCAATCAACACATTCAACCCTTTCAAGTACTCTGACTCCATCTTCAAAAAAACGAAAAAAATGCTTTTCAAATCTCCAAATGGACAACTTGCAAGAACTCGTAGATGGACCAAGACAATTCGTAAAAGACTCTTACAATCTGGTTCAGAGATGTACAAAGCCTGGACGTAGAGGTACTTTAATTTCTAATTAGAATTTCTTCAAATTGCCCAAGCTGTTGGAATGGGATTTGTATTGATGGGATTCATTGGTTTCTTTGTCAAGTTGATTCATATTCCTATTAATAATATCATTGTTGGAACTGCTTAATAAACAGAAATTTATCTGCTTTTTTATCTGCTTTTTTTGAATTCTACTAATCCCGACTGTCTACTGAATTCTACCTGTCTGCTGAATTCTACATGTCTACTGAATTTACTTGTTCATTGGAAATTATTCTTTACTATAGAAATAAAAAGTAATTAGGTCTATTCATGTGACTAGTAATGTCTATGGTAATGGGAGGTTTTACAAGGCACTTGTGTTGATGTTAGTTGGCACTTTCTATCACCAAGCATCTTGTTTGAAATATTCCATTCTAGATTTACATTTGTAATGTTGAAATGTCTTACCTGTCACCCTTACTATGTCAACCAAAGATAATCAATTAGTAAGATAACAAATTAGTAAAGCTTATAAAGTTTAAATAGCTTATATTATCTATACATTATCCAAACAACTTCTTTTTAGAAACAACAGTCATTAAAGGAATGCCACAAACTTCAGATTTCATGGACATGTCAACCATTTCAACTTCAACTAATTGTTGCTTCTTTTGTCTTCTAAACATTTAAAAAATACAAGTTTGGATGGCTCAAGATGGCTTTTAAAAAGTGATCTCCATGTGACTAGAAGTTAAAAAGCTTAAATAAAAACACTATAAATACTCTTGATCAACCGGAATTAGTTTCTTGATTATCTCTGTTTACAGCCTTGGATTCTACTGTCTCTACCAGTGAAATAACAAGTTTATTTGTAACATGAAACAATATTGAAACATCACAGGATCCGATTTACAACAGACATCAAGACTAAAATTATGTGGTTTTAACAAATATTCCATTTCCGATTTTATTTTTTTCCTAAATGGACACCAAACTTGAAAAAACGTTATCAGGAAAAAGCTTATTAGGAGACCAACATTGGCCATGGGGCTATCCAAACTGGGTTGAAAAAGAAGAGATACCAGTAAAAGTAAAACCATTCTCGCTCTCTATAAACACTCTAATAAACAAACAGCCTGTAACTCAACAAGTACATCCAACACAAAATACTCCAATAGAGAAACTAACTTGTCAAGATATAAGTCTTATTTGTTGCTGTGGAGATTCGTTATTAACTGGACTAGGCGTTACTTCAAATCCGTCAAAACTAAAAAACAAAATCTTGTCTGCTATGGTTAAAATGAACTTTTCTTTAATGGTGCCATGGTTAATATCCGGAGAACACCGTCACAACACTTGTATAACAGGTGGTGGTAACGGAGTGGTGTCTGTTGGACGATTACTCAATAGCGTGTTAAATGGTAGATTACAAGGCTTATCTTTTAAAAAAACTGTTTTGTTCTCTAAAGGAAACGGATTTAATTTTGCCCGTACTGGTGCCCAGTCTTCAAACTTGATTAACCAAATACACACACTAATCAGTAATGTACAAAAACAAAGCGTGATGAAGGAATACAAGCTGTTATTTATATGGATAGGAGCTAACGATATAATAACCAAATCTACAAGCTACATCAGGATACATTTCGAAAACCATCTTGTACACTGCTTAACGATTCTTAAACAGTGTGTACCAAAGCTAGTAGTATGTATACTTCCTATACCGCATTTCTCTACTCTATTAATGGGGAATAAACTGAATTTGGAAAAGAAACAACGAATTGATCAGAAAACTTTACTCGTAAACAAAATCCTGTATAATGTGGTACATGAATTTAGTTGGAACAGTAATGATTTCAAGGTTATTTGGCAACCGATACCTGTAGATCCAATCAATCAAGATATGTTGCATATACAGAATGATCAGCCGCTGTTTATTAGCACTCTGGATAATGTGCATCCCAGCTTTATTGCTCAGCAGTTGTTTGCTAAATGTATTTGGAATAACCTTTTTAGAGGAAAAGATGAAAAGCTGGAAAACATCCATGATGTTGTCAATTCAGAGTGGCATCATCCCACAGAGACTGACCGAATATGTTTTGAATAGAATAGAAAATAAAGTTATTAAATACCGATCTATTCAAGCAACAGTTACGGATTTAGCCAAACCACGAGGGTAGTCAGGGTCAATTCCTCTTGCTACAGCCAAGTGGTAAGAGAACAATTGAAGAGGAATGATGTTGATAATTGCTTGAAGAGCGTCAACAGTTTGTGGGACACGAATGGTGTTCAAGCCCTTGAATACTGGTGAGCTAAGGTTAAAAAACTGGATACTTGTCATTTTCTGAAATAATAACCAATGGTCTTCCTCCACGAGTAGTGACTTGCTTCAATGCGTTTTCAGTATCCTGAAATTAATTATAAACTTACATCATAGTGACGGTCCTTTGGCATCAAAAGAATCATTGGCATGGTTTCATCAATCAAGGCTAATGGCCCGTGCTTCAATTCACCAGCCAAAATACCTTCAGCGTGAATGTAAGTAACTTCCTTCACTTTAAGGGCACCTTCCAAGCAAGTAGCAGATTGATAACCACGACCTAAAATGATCAAGTTCTTGCAGTCTTTGTATTTTTCAACAGCCAATCTCTTCAATTCTGGTTCAAGAGCCAAAGTCTTCTTGATATCATCAGATAATTTGGCAAGACCGTCAATGATTTCTTCTCTTCTTGCTTTAGTTCTCAAAGAGTCTTGAGATAATTGAAGAGCAATCAAAGTCAAGGCAATGAATTGTGAGGTGTAAGCCTTGGTGGAAGCAACAGACAATTCTGGGCCAGCGTTAATGTGGACACCACAGTGGGTTTCACGAGAGATGGAAGAACCAACAACGTTTGTTACACCCAAACATAAAGCTCCACGTTCTTTACAGTATTGAAGCGCCATAAGAGTATCTTTGGTTTCACCAGATTGGGAAAGGAATACACAGACATCATCTCTGAAAACAGGTAATTGTTCATCAAGGAAAGATGATGATAATTCTACAGAAATTGGCATTTCGCATAATTCAGCGAAAATAGACTTTACAGCCAAACAAGAGTGGAAGGAGGTACCACAGGCTGAGAAAATAATTCTTCTAGATCTTCTAATATTTGCCAACTGCGATCTAAGACCACCCAAAACCACACTGTAGTTATCAGCGTTAAGACGACCACGCATGGTGTTGACGACGGATTCAGTTTGGTCAAAGATTTCTTTTGACATAAAGTGAGCGAATTTGCCCTTTTGGATTTGAGCCAATTCAGATGCCAAAGTTTCGATAGGACGAACAGAAGACATCTTGTCGTCACGGCGGAGACGGTGAATGTGTAGATCTCCTTCAGCAATATGTGCAACATCGTCATCTTCCAACATAATGACACGCTTGGTATGTTCAATAATTGCGGAAGCATCGGAAGCAAGGATATATTCAATTGGTGCGACAACACCGTCATCACCTACAAAACTTCTGGACTGAGTTCTACGGATAGTTGGCTTGTCAACACCCAAGAATTGGTTGTTGTCTTCCTTTTCTGGAGTTTCTTGGCCAACTTCTACGAAATCAACCTTCAAGTTCTTGGAACTCTTTACACCAATGAGCAATGGAGAACCTCTTCTTGCGGCAACAATTTCGTTTGGGAAATGAACAGATTTGAATAGCAAAGCGAATGCACCGTTGAGTTCCTTGCAAACAGCTTTGACAAGGGCAGTGAAGGACATTGAGGCACCAGTTGCTTGTTTTTGAGTGTCGTAAATGTACTTGGCCAATTTAGCTACACATTCAGTGTCAGTGTCTGATTCGAACACGTATCCAAACTTTTCCAACACCTGACGCAATTCCTTGTAGTTGTTGATGATACCATTGTGAACAACGGTGAATTCTGCGGTAGGATCGGATCTGTGAGGGTGAGAGTTCTTTTCAGATGGGGCACCATGGGTTGCCCAACGGGTGTGAGCGATACCGCCATGAGCAACAAAGACCTTTGAGTTGTCAAGGTTTGGAACAGCTTCAATCTTTGCTCTCAAAGCAGAGACTTTTCCGACTTGTTTGAAAATGAAGGTCTAGAGTTAACAAGTACTTACTTCGTTTTCCTTATCACCATCACAGGCGATACCAGCGGAATCGTAGCCTCTGTACTCGAGACGGGAGAGACCAGTCAACAAAGTATTGATGATGTATTTACGGTCTCTTTCAACCAAATAATTAACGTAACCAAAGATACCACACATTTTAGATTGCGAGGGTTAATCGAAAAGTTTTTATAGGGCGTACAAGCCACCACATTGACAACAAAAAAGGCAGTCATTATCAAAGCCCCAAACTCAGTGACGTGGCCGTTTTACAACCAGCCTGAAATTGGGGTAACTTTGAATGTGTACTTTTTTATTAGCGTAGACGCTCCAATTACGAGACTGTTACGGATTTGGCAAGGTTCCTTGGGTTATCTGGGTTAATTTGTCGAGCTATCGCCAGATGATATGAAAACAACTGCAGAGGAATGATATTAATTACTGCTTGAAGCGCATCTACCGTGTCTGGTACACGTATGGTTTCCAGCCCCAAACTTTTGAATACTGGGGAGCTAATTTAATTTGCAATTACCTGTCTGTTTCTGAACAAATTACGAGTGGTTTCCCACCTCGCGCAGTCACTTGTTTCAACGCATTTTCTGTATCCTAGATTAACACATAATTGTACATCATAATGTCTATCTTTTGTCATTACAAGGATCATTGGCATACTTTCGTCTATAAGTGCTAAAGGACCATGCTTTAGCTCTCCAGCAAAGATTCCTTCCGCGTGAATATAAGTAACTTCTTTGATTTTGAGAGCCCCTTCAAGACACGTTGCAGATTGATATCCTCGTCCCAATATTATGAAATTTTGAGCATTTTTGTAATTTTCAATTGCAATCTGCTTTAATTGCTGATCAAGAGCAAGGGTCTTTTTGATGTCGTCCGTTAATTTGTAAAGCCCGTCTATAATTTCATTCCTTCTAGCCTGGACTCTGGCGCTATTACTAGATATCCGCAATGCTATCAGTGTCAAAGCAATGAATTGAGAAGTATAAGCCTTTGTTGAAGCGACAGAGATTTCTGGTCCTGCATTGATATGAACCCCACAGTGTGTCTCTCTCGATATTGAAGACCCAACAGTATTGGTAACTCCAACACAGAGCGCCCCTCTTTCTTTACAGTATTGAAGGGCTAATAGCGTATCTTTAGTCTCTCCCGATTGAGATAAAAACACACAAACATCATCTCGAAATACTGGGAGCTTTTCATCAAGAAAAGATGAAGATAGTTCCACCGATATCGGCATTTCGCATAATTCAGAGAAAGTAGATTTTACAGCTAAACAAGAGTGGAATGAAGTACCACAAGCAGAAAAGATTATCCTCCTAGATCGTCGAATATTTGTTAGTTGAGATCGAAGCCCCCCTAAAGTTACTGTATAGTCATCAAAGTTCAAACGACCACGCATAGTGTTAATAACTGATTCTGGTTGTTCAAAGATTTCTTTTGACATGAAATGGGCATATTTTCCTTTTTGAATTTGTGCAAGTTCTGCTTCAAGAGTTTGAATAGGACGTAAAGTGGGCATTTCATCGTTACGTCTAATTCGGTGAATATGTAAATCTCCTTCAGCAATATGTGCAACATCGTCATCTTCCAACATGATTACTTTCTTTGTGTGCTCTATAATCGCAGATGCATCTGAAGCCAGTATATATTCAATAGGCAAAACTACTCCATTGTCTCCTATAAAACTGCGGGATCTAGTTCGAATAATAGCTGGTGTATCTACAGGATCCAAATCATCCTTATCAACATGAGCAATTTGGTCATCCCCAACTTCAAGAAAGTCTATCTTTAACTGTTTAGAGCTCTTTACTCCAATCAATAGTGGCGATCCTCTTTTAGCAGCAACAATTTCCTGCGGGTAATGAGATGATTTGAACAACAAGGCAAAGGCACCATCCAGTTCTTTGCAAACCGCTTTCACCAACGCTGGAAACGTCATCGTGTTCCCAGTTACTTTCTTTTGAGTGTCGTAGAAATATTTTGCGAGCTTTGCAACGCATTCAGTGTCAGTATCAGATTCAAACACATAACCAAACTTTTGAAGCACCAGTCTCAATTCCTTATAGTTTGTTATAATCCCATTATGGACAACTGTAAATTGCGCCGTAGGATCCGAACGGTGTGGATGAGAATTGAATTCAGTTGGTACACCATGAGTAGCCCATCTGGTATGAGCAATTCCAACATGAACGATAAATATTTTTGAATAATCAATCGTCAGCTCTTTAATCTTGTCGCTTAATGCAGATACTTTTCCCGCTTGTTTGCATATAAAAGTCTATATTAGGGCAGCTTACTTGGTTTTCGTCATCCCCATCACAGGCAATCCCAGCGGAATCATACCCTCGATACTCCAGCCTTGACAGTCCAGTGAGCAGGGTATTGATGATGTAATTCCGATCCCTTTCAACTAAATGGTTCACGTATGCAAAGATTCCACACATGCTTGAAAATGAATTTTTGCTGATAAGACTGAAACCCTTTATCAAATGTCATTTATTTAAATTGGACCAAACATAGATTTGGCGATTTTCAACACATCAGAGAACATGCCAAATGCAGTTACTTCTGCGCCAGCTCCAGCTCCTTGAACAATCAATGGGTTTGGGAATCTCTTTGTGTAGAAAGCAATGATGTTGTCGCTTCCCTTTAACGAAGCAAATGGATGAGAAGCGTCAAACTTCTTCAAGGCGACACTGGAGCCATTTGGATCAACACACCCAACATATCTCAATACAGATTTTGATTCTAATGCTTCCTTGTTCAATTTGCTAAAATAATCGTCATAGTTTGAGAGCTGTTCCATAAATGTACTTGCGTCTGCTTCCCGCAACTCTTTAGGGACAATGTTTTCGATTTGCAAAGTGTCCAAGGATAACGGCAAGCCAGATACACGTCCTAAAATAACTACTTTTCTCGCTACGTCCAGACCATTCAAATCGTCTCTTGGGTCAGGCTCGGTGTATCCAAGTTCTTTTGCTTCCTTTACTATTTGACTAAAAGAAACATTGGATCCGCCAATTTGTGAATATCTGTTGAAAATAAATGACAAAGTCCCAGAGAATATTCCTTCAATCTTGGTGATTTCATCTCCAGTTTGAACCAAGTCGTTCAACGTTGAAATAATTGGTAATCCAGCGCCAACGGTTGCTTCATGGTAACAAAATGTGTTGTTTTCAAGGCTGGTGGATTTAATTTGATTAAACAAGTCAATTGATCCAGAAAAGCCCTTCTTATTTGGGGTAACAAGGTGGAGCTTTTGTAAAATCTTTGGGTAATGGGTAACGACCGATTCGCTGGAAGTAGAATCAACAATTACGCAAGGTTGGTTTGCATTACAGTATTCAATAAACTTGTCGATGTTGGAGTCGACTACTGATGATCCCAAAGTCATTTTCTTTGAATTCATGGTAGCAATTACCGATAGTGTCAACTTTTTGTTCTGGAATTGCTTGACTTGGCTGATGAAAGCAGATCCTACTAATCCTGGTCCAATTACTGCGATATTCAAAGACATTTCGAAATTTGGAAAAATTAATGGTGATGAAAATTGATCAATTTCACTGATGAAATGAATATATTAAAAGGATCCTTTCCATATGAATGAATATATCAAAAGGACATATTGAGAACATGAGAGGTTTTGGAATTCGTAGATGAAACCGAATCGTAGAAGCGTTCCCAGATATTCGGCTCCAATTCGTCATATAGACACTACGTTAAATACAAATACTAATTGGAGAATATTGATTCCCTTTTCACTGATTTTGTTGAAGAGCGGGTGATCCTTGAAATTCCCAAAATACCCGTACATTTGCATATCACTCTTAGTCCCCACAATGATGATTGGAACAGAGTCTGAGATATATTTCTCTAGCTTTTTGAATGAATCCAAGTTTGTAGAATCAAATACAAGAATAATCCCATTGTAATTCCTGAAAAAAGGAAGAGTGCTGTCGGGATGGTGCGACCTAGATCCAATCTCCAAAAATTCCATCCAGAAATCCCCTTTGCGAGACTGGTACTTCTGATTTAAAATTTCAATTACTTTAACTTCCACGTGGCATCCCCAAGTTGGGTTCATTTGTTGTTGCGGGGTATTTCTATTTCCAATTAAAGCATTTATCAGCAGGGATTTCCCAACTCCGGCTTCTCCTAGCACCAGTATCCGAAGTGATTCTGGTTCTCTCCTTGAAAAAAACATTGTGGCTTGTGAAAAACGCGAAAGTTTGATTCACGACTTTACAAAATGGCTACGGAGCATGATGTTCATCAGCTGAATATCAAGTCAATTATTGGATTCGGAGGTTAGCAAATACTAATGTAAGGAAATGTACCTGGTGGATTGTTGAAACATCCAAACGGGATACATCAGATTTATTCTCTGGGGTCGACAGTGGTAGTCAGTGATTCAAAGAAACCAAGTCAAGAATTCTTACAGGGACATACAAATGTAGTTACTTGCATTGCTATTTCAAAATGTGGTAAATATATTGCCAGCGGGCAAGTTACTCATATGGGGTTCCAAGTACTTTTGTTTAATTCAGGCCGATATCATTCTATGGGATTTTGAAAAGAGGGCTTTGCTTAAGCGTCTTTCTTTACACAAAGTAAAAGTACAAGCTTTGGCTTTTTCACCAAGTGGGAAATATTTGGCTTCACTTGGCGGGGAGGACGATAATGCTGTTATTGTGTGGGATATGCAACAATACGCTGCTATTTGCGGTTCGCCAGCTTCAACAGATTCGTCTGGCGTTACTCTATCTTTGGCTTATTTAAACAAGAGCGACACTCAGTTTGTAACTGGTGGTGTAGGAACATTGCGAGTTTGGGAATTGAACGCTGAAAAGAGAAAGGTCCGAGCAACAAACTGCCAAACTGGCCAAATTAAACGTATTGTCAAATGTATTGCAGTTGATGAAAATGACGAGTACATGTACTGTGGAACTACAACTGGGGATTTACAGCAAGTCAGCTTGAAATCAAAACTGTTTAAAAAAGCCGGCCCACCAAAAGAAAAGGTATTTGAAGTTAACAACAGGATTTGTTTAGTTTGGGAATCTTATCGACTGCTCTGTCGCCAAATGGCGATTCTGTTATAGCTGGATGTGGTGATGGGACAATTGCAGTATTGGGCCTGCCAAATTTGAATATCCTAAAGTAATTTCTATTAATTTTAGATCCACAAAAGTTAGTGGAAGTGTCACTTCAATTTCATTTGACTCTCCAACCAAATTCCATGCCGGAACCGCCCAATCGAACATTTATTCAGTTTCTGTTGAAGACTTCAAACCTACTTTAATCACTACCTGTCACTATTCAAGAATCAACGATGTATGTTTCCCAACGTAAGATACCCACTAATTTTAGTGAATCAAGCGATATCTTTGCTACTGCATCTGATAGCGACATTCGTTTGTGGAATGCAAACACTAAAGAAGAGCTGTTAAGAATTAGCGTTCCTAACTTGGAATGCCAATGTATTACATTCAAGAAAGATGGAAGCTCTCTTATAACTGGGTGGAACGATGGAAAAATCAGAGCATTTGGGCCACAGTCTGGTAGATTGCAATATGTTATCAATGATGCACATAAAAGAGTAGTAACTGCGCTTGCAGTTACCGACGCCTACAATAACCGAGGTGATTTCAGAATTGTATCTGGTGGGGAAGGTGTGTATTTAAATTAATCCTAGATGGACAAGTGCGGGTTTGGAAGATCAGCAAACAAACGCAGCAATTGGATCATGCCATGAAAGAGCACAAGGGAACAGTTACTTGTATAAAAATCCGTAAGAATGGATATGAATGTGTGTCTGCTTCTTCTGATGGTTCTTGCATTATTTGGGATCTAACTAGATACGTTAGAAACCAAGTGCTTTTCGCTCCATCGTTCTTCCACGCGTGCTGCTACTATCCAGATGAATCTCAACTATTGACCTCCGGAACTGATAGAAAAGTAGCGTATTGGGAAGCATTTGATGGTTCGCTAATAAGGGAAATTCAAGCAAGTCAAAGTGATACAATTAATGGGTTGGATATCACAGAAAACGGTAAATTGTTTGTCATCGGCGGCAGTGATAAGATTGTTAAAGTATACAGGTATGAAGAAGGAGAATTGCATTCAGTTGGTATGGGCCACTCGACTGATATTACCAAAGTTAGAATTTCCCCAAACGGAAACTTTGTAGTCTCTGTTAGTTCTGAAGGTGCCATCTTCCAATGGCAAATGCCAAAAGCATAAATTTTTAGTTATAATAAAATATCGGTTAAGTTAGCAGTGTTTATTAAAACTAGTTTTGGTCAAAGAGTTTGTCATCTACGTTCAATCTAGTCGCAAATGAAGGAATATATTTCGAATATTCCTTTGAAGAATCAGAGATTTCTACCAGTTCTTCCATTTCGTGAATCGTAGCAGTTAGACCAATATCGTCCTCTTTTGGAGGAAGATTCCGACCTATATTTTCTAATACTTGCATTGGATTAGCTTGAAGGGTTTCGTTCCAAACGCTTTGGGCTAAATTTACATCTTTTTTGATGTTTTCGATAGTGTCGTTTTCCAATCTGCGTCTCTCTAACGCCTTGAGAATGTATCTTTCGTGAAAGTCAGCAAGCATACTTGATTTCAACAATTCACTTTGAAAGCGTTGGTCTAGTTCTACCTGATTATGAACTTTTACAACTTCATCGAGTTTTTCAGTCATAGTTTCAACCACCTTCTGTAAAGATGCAAATTCTCCATCTGTGCGGAATTCTATTAGAGATTCGCAATCACAATCGCTGTCAGATTCTGATTCCCAATCCAAATCATCTGAAAATCGTTCTTCAGAGTCAGATTCTTTGATGCTACGTGTTTTCAAGGTATTATTAGTCTTTGAAGTGTTTTTTTGTGGTATTTGAAGTCCTAACTTGACTGCATCTTTCACTTGACTAAAAATTACCTCGTATGGTTCATACGATGCTGTTCGCTTGTGAGTAGATTTAGATTGCAAATCTCTATATTCTATTGAAATCTGTGAATAATATTCAGTTGCGATTTCTTGAAATTCAGGAGATACGCTTGAAGAGGAATCCGGATATAGCATTTGTCGCCACGCGTTTTTTAGAACAACTAAAAAATGGACGAAGGAAACCCCAAAGACATCACCGACCAAAACCTTAATTCAAACTTACCAGAAATTAACAAATCTCAAACGCTGAAAAAGAAATTGGACCCAATTGGAGGAGCAGTGGAGCAGCTCAAGAAGAAGGGTGTGAATTTCTCACCACTTGAAGAAACAGGTGAAGGTGCCTCCACAGAATTTCCTCCAGGATCTTCTCGCAATGATTGGGTTCCGGCCGATCAGCATATAATGGATATCGGTGAAAATATTCCACTCGGAAAGACACAAAACATGTCCAAAGAAGAGTCGACTGGAACCAACCCCCACATAGGAAATGAACCTAATTCCCTAAATAAACCAACCTCAAGCAATCCAATACCCAAGAATAGAAAGATGAGTTATCAAGATTTTTCGAGCCCTGCCAAAACACCAAATACACGGATGATACGCGGAAGTTCTTTTTCTCAAAGACAGTCCAACTTTGTAGATGTCGCACCAGTTGCTAGACTTAGTATAGGAACTGAACCCTCCCAAGACCAAGTTAAACACGACCCGCCCTCTCGCAGTCCCCCACCAATCTCTCCATTGGATAGGAAGCACAGTATCAGGAGTGGAAGAGGCGGAAATAGCCAAGAACTTGCTCAAAGGTCTATATCTAAATCAAAAAAAACACCTCCCGCCATGGGATTTGATCCAAATCGACGAATCAGTATTGCTGATAATCCTGCAGCATTGAGGACTTATATTTCAAAAGAGGTAGTTCAGGAGGCAGTGGATGAGCATGCCGGTCAGCTAAAAGGTATTACGTGTTAATTCAGGTATTGTAAAAAGTGCATCTATCGATGACGGTGACCAAATGCAGCCACTATTGGGTGCAGGCTATGCTAGTAATCCCTTTGGTTCAAGAAATTTTTCCCAACACAGTTTAGTTAAAGGAAGTGTCTCCAATCTGAATAAATCTAGTCACTCACTTGCACAAAGTAGAGCTAGCAGTAATGGAAGCCCGGTCACAGCGAGAGAACTGCAGGATAAAAAGTTGATCCAAATGGCTTGGATTTTTATTTCCTTATTATCCAATCTATTACTATTGGGTCTATTTATCGTGCTTCATAGCCCTGGTGGACTGCTAATCACATTTAGTGGAGAATCATTTAGGCATTCTGGATTAGTTATACTTGAATTTTGGATGCACCTAACTTATGAACTTACCATATTTGCAATGAACGATGCCGCATCTGCTTTGATTGGATACTTTATAACCAGAAAACGAGGGTTTAGTTTGGCTGCCTGTGGGTTTGTACATACTGGTCATTTACAAAAGCTATCGTTTGCTAGTAAATTGGGATATCGAAGTCCTTCCAGAAAATTTCTTTCAAGAATATCTCTGTTCTGGTTGCTACAATTAGTTGCAGCTCTGCTTCCAATTTTTGCAGCAGCTTCTCTAAGCTATCAAGATTTCAGGTATCTATCTGGAACGCTCACTTGTGAAATTTTTGACGAAGAAGGATACCTATATGATAGAGGGTATCCCAAAGTTCAAACTGCTATGGGAGTTGGAGAGCTTATTTTTGGAAACTCGTTTGGTATTCTAAGGTCAGAGCAGGAGGTAAATGTAACTACATTCATCATTTCCCCACAGCTTATTGATGCAGCATCTTTAACAACAGTCATTCAAGGTGATGGATTTGTAACCACTCTAAGCACATCATGCATATGCGCTGCCAATATTGACATTGAAACACTGGAATCTATCGGTTACGATTCAGCTACTGCTACCGCAATGTACGCTGCTGCTCCCCCTCAAGACTTTACCAAAACAGGGTTCATTTCAAATGTAGCCACTCCACAAAATGGCGGCTTTAATGTTACTACAATACTGACTGGAAGTACAGCTTGTGCAATGACGGCTGAAAATGTACGTCTCTACCCAATATGTACAACTCAGATATATGATCACAAAAAGGCAACTATTTCAATGGAGTTTGCCACGGATGGTTCACCAGCTTCAATAGCTGCTGTTAACGCCCATATTTTAAATGTCGGCGATACTGCAAATATTACATGGATATATCAATCTCTAGTAAATATTCTGGAAGGGGAAACTTCCTTTTACCTATTGCCTCAGACATATAATGGAGCAGTGAATCCACTAATGTGGTGGACTACGACCAACATGATTGCAGTGGATCCTGCCATTCTGGAGCCAGGGATAGAAACAATGATTGGAATATTACTCCGGTCTGGAGTATTTAGATCTTTTTCTTCAAAAGGATACTCATGTCCGCAAAGTGTAGTTAATCCCGATTATCTGATTATTTACATATCGGATTTTGGCTATGGTATGGGAGTCGCGTTTGTAATTATAGAGCTTTTCATTCTCATCATGTGTATTATAGCCTTTATTCCTTGGTTGAGGGCCACAAAGCCTTTGGGTCCAGGTATTCGTATCGCGCACGACAGGACTTACTTTACCGTAATGGTCAACTCTGCAGCAGTCCAAGCGTTCGGAATTACGCCAATGTTGGAGACTGATGTCATGTGGAACAAGTTTGACTTTATTGTCCGAGTTGGGGAGAGCAAAAAGACCAAGGATGATCCAGAATTTGGTCAAATATTGGTGGATGTCCCAAAGTTTGTCTCGGCATTCCAAAATGGAAAGTTGTACTCTTAATATAATTGTTCTCATTGAAAAAATCAACATTCTGAATTAAAGCATGGGTTGCAGTGATTTTTTTTAAATTCCAACTCTGCATGCAGCACCTGAACCACTCCCTCATCAGCTCACCCTTATTACCAATTAAATTCCTAGTGACAGATTGTCCTCCAGTAGACCTAATGCCAGAATATTTAAATGTTTTAAAGACGCACAATTGTAAACATCTAATCAGGATATCCGAACCAACATATGACGCAGAATTACTCGAAAATGAAGGAATCTCGGTTGTAGAAAGCTATTTTGAAGACGGAAATGTCCCGTCCAATGAAATAATTGAGAAATATTTCAAATACATGGATGAATGGAAAAAAAGCGACCAAGTTATTGCCATTCATTGTGTGTCTGGGATTGGAAGGGCACCGCTGCTGGTGTGCTGTGCGCTAATTGATGCCGGAATGGACAGAATAGAAGCGGTAGAGTATGTACGTCAGCGGAGACGTGGAGCAATCAATAAAACGCAGCTGAATTGGCTATTAGACAAAAAGAATGGATTTAAAAGGAAAAAAGGTTCGTTTCTTAAAAAGCTATTTAAGAAATAAATTGTTTATTGTTGCCAAACGTTTTGTTCTTCAGGATATTGTGGTGCTGGAGGTTGGACAGATGCCTGTTCGGGTACATTTTGTTCGTTAGTAGCAGCTGGCCGAGTCTCTTCATTCGTTGGTTCTACTGCCGGCTGCTGCTGTGCTTGTTCTTCTGTTTCTTTGGCCTTGCGGGCTAAAGCATCGGCACAAATATCTGCAAAAACAGCCTTGACGATTGCCCCATCAAAATGAATATTATGTGTAGCTCCCTCTACTGCGTATAATAAAAAGTGATCCATTTCCCTTTGCATCCACATTGCGGCTCCTAACGGAGTGATAGAATCATCCATTCCGTGCCAACATTTAACTGAACACTTTAGTTTTCGGTGATCAAAAGAGAATTTGTGTTGAACTTCTAATGCTAATAACCAATCCAATTCATAGGCTTTATAACTATCTCCATCATGCTCTAACTTGCACTTTTCTAAAATCCGTTTGCTATACCCGTCATTTAAAATATCCTTTTCTCTCGCACCAATAGTTCCCATTTGGCAAGGCACTGAGGTAGAAGTAAGGGATGCTAACCACGAAGACTGGGAAATTGAAGTCAAGGTGCGCAACGCCGATGTTGGCAGTGAACGTTGCAGGGCATACGATGAAGGCATGCAAGGTAAATTAGAAGGTGCCCAAGTAGCTAGGAATCTGAATGCGCCAATAATCTTGTGTGAAAGCTTTTCATAAGCAGCAAGTGCATATGAAGTACCAAACGAATGCGCAACCACATAAAACTTTGGGATTTCCAACAAATCAGTCGCTTCGCCAATATAATCTTGTCAATAATCAAGTACCTGCAAAACTGGCAAATGTCCAATATTTAGGGTCCTTCAAAGGTGATGAAGCTCCTCTTCCAGGTCGATCAAATGAAATTAAACGCACACCCAATTCAGTACAAACTTCGTCATATAAAGCGATGAGAAATCGATTCGCTGTAGGTCCGTTGATCCAGAGCGTTGGAATTCCGTTTCTATCTCCCACTTCGGCATATGAAAGCTTTTCTCCAGATTTTAACGTCAGCAATAATGAAGTTCTATTTCTAGATAGTACTTCATGAGCTTTCTTCAATCTCTGCTCCAACTTGGACGACAAGTGAGGAGTATCAACTCCAAAACCTGGCATTGACATATTGGCGGTGAAAAAAAAATCGATTCAGAACATCTATGATAAAACAGCACCACTTTATGGTTACAATACTTATTTATTCAACCTACTAGCGAGAACGGCTGCGACTTCTTCTAGGAGAGTAAGATGGGGAACCTCTGCCTCTCTTTGGAGAGTATGATGGGGACCTGCGAGGTCTTCTTTCCCGTTCAGGCGAAACAGATCTTCTTCTTGGAGGAGAGCGTCTGCGGATTGGGGAGCGAGAGCGAGAACGATAGCGTCTTGGCGGAGAGCGTTCATGTCTTCTTGGAGAAGGCGACCTTCTTTTTGGACTGTATCTACGTCTCAATTGGCCATATTCCCTTCCTCTTGGAGGTCGATCTCTTCTGAAGGGAGTGAAGAATGAAACCTCTATTACAGCTTTGTCGATAACCCCTTTATCCATATGCTTGATCGCTTCTTCAGCATCAGCCCTAGTAGCGAATGAGACATAGGCTTTCTTTGATATTTCTCCATTACCTAAATTAACACAAGTAATACCCAACTTTTTCTCTGAAATATCAGAATAGTTGATTTTTCCAAACTTTCCAAAAATTTCCTTTATGTGATTATCGTTGATTTTTGGAGTGAGATTGGAGACTACCACTTTGTGATGTTCAACTCTTTCTGGCCGGTCTTTATCTTCTGTCATGGTCAGACTAGATCGTTTTCAGAAAAACAAAAAAAAGTCCGGATTGCTGATTTGGCAGGCTATTTAAAACTTCTGTGCAATAGAAATAGATACCTGATTTCCATTAATAAATAGCATAACCAAAGATTTTAAGTTCCCTCTTTATTTTCCCGCCCTCAGGATACCCAATCCAATTACAAGCCAATAAGAGCTATTATGCGGTAGATTCGTCTATTTATTCCATCTCAGTAGAGCATTTTCAACCCAACTTCTACTTTAAAAAAATTAAATCTCATGAGTAAGAAAATAAAATTGACAAAAAGATAGGGAAAGAGGCTACAAAAGTTACAAGAAAAGATACAGCTCATCAGGACAATACCAGGAAGATCCTGTGGTGATCAAGAGTCCGGAAGAGGAACAGAATGAACGAATAGTTTCCCTGTTTTTCAAAATTGGAGATAAAGTACATGAATAACTAACAGTAGCATCAACCTCAAGAGCACTTGGAGCACTTGGCGGATCTATTAGAAAAGGAATACGAATCCCGCGATATTTTCATTAAATCCTGGAAAACTTGCCTTCCAATTTCCTTTAATATTTCATTATACGGCACTTTGACTGGAATCTTGAATGCAAGGAATTTCGATATTGGGCAAGATATGATTGTCGCTGCTGCTGAATTATTGAATGCTGGGTTGGAATCATCTTCATTTAGGCAAATCAAGTTGGTCATTCGATATTTTTCAGAATGTGTAAACGCTGGGGTAATCTTACCTGGCCAACTAATTGGTTTGTTTGATACTTTTCTCGCTGTAGCATCTGAAATTAATGTGAACCAGGAAAGGGCTGATGCATTTGTGTATGTGGTTATGGCTGCCATTCCCTGGGCTGCAGTACAATTGAGAGATAGAAATCTTATGGAACTGGAACGAATTGTGGGTGAAATTGGTGTCTATATGACCACAAGAGCCGAAAACGCTGTTTCAACCGGGATAAAAGCTGCAAACAACGCATTGCTGGTATATAGGGATTGCGTTGGAGGAGAACCTTATGAATCTATGGACGTAATAGGATCTAATTCTAGAAATTAGCTTTGTTGTGGGAACAAACTATGAATTTAAAGAATTCCAATTGGGAAACACCTATTCTTCCAAACTACAACCAACAATTTGCTGAAGCAAACAGTCGCCAGATTCCGCATGATATTCCAGTGATTACAATCCCATCAAGTGTCACCCAGGTGAAATTTTTGTACCAATCGAAATTTTGGATTTTTGATGATGGAGTTAACATTGCTGGCAATGTAAGATTCTCTTAATTTAGAAAAAAATCTGCAATTTGCCTTCAACAACTCAATTATCCAGGCATATATTGGAAGATTCAATCATTGATATTATCAGAATGTTTTCTTTGAACCATAAAGAATGTGCTTTCATTCTGTTGAATACTGAACAATATTTCAATACTTCCTACATAGAGCAACAAGCAATTCAGGTTTACGAAGCAGTTATTGAAGCGATTTTCCAAGAGATGTTTAGGCTTCCAAAGTGTCATGAACGATTTGTCTATTATTCCACTCTTATTATTGATCTTTGCAAAGAATCTTTGGACAAAATCCCTAGTGTTTTGGGAAGATCAATTAAATTGCTCTTTGCCAGACTGGATAGTGAAAATGGAATCGGTGGAATGGATGTCGAGTGTATTAAAAGATTCAGCGACTTTTTTGCTCGCCATCTGAGCAACTTTGGATATTCTTGGAAATGGTCGGAATGGTTCTCATTTAATTTACATTAGGGAATATGTTTTGGATGCCGACCCAACATGTGGAAAATTTGTCTTTGTAAGAGAAACTTTGCAGAACTGTGTGCGACTGGCATATTATGATCGTATTAAAAACAGCATTCCAGAAAGCTTTGAGCTCCATGGCCAAATCTTTTCTACATCTGCACCAAGTTTCTTGTTTTCGTTCCAAGAATCCGACATTGTTGCAGATGACAACTTGTTTGACTTGGTCAGAGAATTGAATTCAAAGATTTCTCACAGAGATGATACTACGCTGATTGAAGAAGTTTTGACATCTATCGACAAGTATATTTCTCAAAGCTCTGGAAACTTTTCTGAAAGGTTTATTGGAAAGACTTCCTATGAAAATGCTCACGAGGCATTCTTGCAATGCATCATGTATCAAGGAAGTAAATCCTTTTCCCATTTGTTGGATGTAGTTGAAAGATATCTTCCTCTTTTGCAAAAAATCAATGAAGACGAAGAACGCCAACTGTTGACCACCCGAGTGACACAAGCCTTTTGGGAAAAGAACCCGCAATTCTTGGAGATTATCCTCACCAAATTAGTAAACTACAAAATCATTGAAGCAAAAGCAATTATTACTTGGCTGCTCTCTTCTGAAAACTTGGAAAAGAATTGCACAAAGTTCTTTGTATGGAATATCCTTTCAACTACACTGAACAAATTAACAGTAAGAGTTGAGCAAATAACCATTCGGCTAGAAAAGCAGAGGCATCAGACAGACGAGATGATGAACGGTAAGTTTCATTAATACAGATGACGTTGTTGAAAGCGCTGCCTCTCTGGAAGCTGCTCTAGAAGCTGCGCAGAAAGAAAGAAAAGACACTTTCATTTTGTGTATGCAGGTAAGATATATTTAATGAGAAATTCGTTGAAGTGTTGTCTACAATTACGCCTGAAGATGCTGTATATTGGAGATGGGTCTCTGGCTTCTTTAGGCAAATGACTAGGGAATTCCAAGTTGAAATTGACAAGTTGAAATTCACAATCGATGGAATTGTCTTTGGATCAGTGACCGATGAGCGTATTCTCACAATTTGGAATGAAGCAAAATATGTCTATGAACTCCATGGAGAAGATATCTTCTAATATATTCCATTTCACAAAAATTTTACTTGAAAAATTTAGACTAATGAAGCCGCAGATCATACCCCTACTTGTACATTCAGTTGTTTCCCTAGAGAAAAAATCACCGCAAGGAATCATAGTTCCATTCTTCACCTTTTCCTCAATTGGATTGTGCTGTGTAATTGTATTCTGTTTAGTACGAAGGTAATTCAAGAGTAACCTAGGTGGCAAGCAGACATTTATGCTCCCAGGAAAATGCTTTCAAGAGGAAGACCGCCAAGTTTATCTCATGGGATACTATCCTGGATATTTACAGTATATTCCACACCAGAAAGTTTCCTGATTAATACTGTCGGTTTGGATGGAGTGATGTTTTTAAGATTCATGAAAATGGGATATCAATTGTTCTTTATGCTGACGATTTTCGGAGCTGGCGTAATTGGCCCTATCAATTTCTATTCAAATCCACCAGATCTACGAAATATTACAGGATACTACCAACTGGAGGCAATAATGATCCCGTCATTGTCGATTGAAAATGTATTCGATTATTAATGTAGGTTCCTCAACGATCTATTTACCTGAAGATAATCTTGGGCTGCACATGGGTTATTTCCTTTGTAGCATTTGGCTTTTTGATTGTTTTCTATCGTGGGTATCTCACTTTGAAATTGCAGTATGACGAATACGCTTTAAAAAGGACGAAACTAAGCAAAATTGAAATGCGAAGTGTGATGGTTTTCGGAATCCCAAAAGAATTGCGAAATGAGGTTAATCTATCAATTTTTTTCAATAATCTGCAAGTTGGTAAAGTAGAAAATGTTGTTCTTTGTAGGAATTGGTCCTTGCTACAACAAGCGGTGCAAAAAAGGCTGTATTATCTTGAAAAGCTTGAAAAATTGTGCCTTCAATTGGAGAAGCTGCCCAAACTTGAACGGGCGTTTGTGATTCCGGAAGCTACCTCCTTTAATAACCCCCAAACGTCCGCAATAGACATTGCTATAGAGGAAATTTTAAACAGGTACAATAGTATCGATCCAGAGTACCGACCAACTCACAAAACCGGATTCTTGGGACTTTTTGGTGAAAGAGTCGATTCTACCCAAAACTATGTGGCAAACTTTAGGCACTGGGATTCGATGGTAGAAAGATTTAGACGAAACCCTCATCTTAGCGCTGCGACTTCTGTCGGAATTGTTTCATTCGAATCTCCAATTTCAGCAGCTATTGTCAGTCAGGCAGTGAGCCATATGGATCCATTCGCATGCATAGTGAAAAATGCCCCAGAGCCAAGGGATATATATTGGACAAATTTATCTTCAAAGGCAGCCCACAGTTACACCAAACTATTTCGAATGATTATCGTCATGACGGTAATGTCGCTGTTGGTTCCATTTTCTACTAGTGTTATAACTTCATTTGCAGGGCTGATCGATTTGGAACAGCTTGCTAAACTCCTTCCCATTCTTAAACCAATCCTAACGGATTTACCTCCCACTTGGATTCAATTTATCCAAGGAGTACTCCCGACTACGTTGATCGCAGCTTGGAATTCTTTCTTGCCAAGTGTCCTATTAAGTAAACTCATTTTAATCCTAGTTCTATGTCAACTTCAAGGTATTGAGGCAGAAAGTTGGATCCAACTTAGTATGTTATCAAAGTAATTAAAGATAACATTAGGTATTTCTTTTATCAATTGTGGAATGTGATTATTGTAATTCCATTTGCAAGTACATTTCTGGACGAAATTATTTTATGGAATCCACAAAAGCTCCTTGAAAAGTTGGGTCAAATGTTACCCAAGGTACTTGACATTAATGAAGGCTGCGACTACTCTGATTAATTTAATCATCCTACAAAGCACAGCAATTCTTCCTGCGCAACTGCTTCTTGCCGCCCCTTTATTCCTTACATGGATGTACCGTCTAACTACTTTGCAGAAGAGTACACCACGCCAAACTTCAGATGCATATTATCCTTCAATATTGACTGTCATTCATTATGGGATTATTTACCCGTTACCTATTTTGGTACACCCATTATTAATCCAGGTGTTTATAATTGGCATCATGTATAGCTCCATTCAGCCTTTAATTTTGCCTTTCTGTACCCTCTTTTTTGCGCTGGGATATTTTATCTACAAATATTTGCTAATGTATGTCCATATTCCGCTTTATGAATCAAAGGGTGTGGCCACGCCCTATGTAGTCAATAGGTGTTTGTCCGGAGTCGCAATTATGCAATTGTCAATGATGGGTGTCTTGGCTTTAAAATCAGCAGGGGAAGGATCATACAACACTTTAAGCAGTTTAGGAAGTATTGAAAGCTTGTCTGCCTACGCGCAGATGGTGATTGGAGTGATTCCATTGTTATTCCTCACATTCTTTGCCTACAAATTGCTAAATGACGCATACGAAAAGCAAATTCGAAATATCCCGTTGGAAGTTATTGGAAAAGCCATGCGCTCTCTATCAAAGCAGGATGAAGAAAATGTGATGCACAGCGAACCGTCTGGAAGTCAGCTCGCCCAGCCAGAGTTGTTATTTGAGCAGGAGCTAGCAGGATTTGAAGGAAGAAGCAAACGAAAATTGAAAAGTCGAATGTCATCACTGTCAATGAAAAACAGATATCAGCAAGATCAAATTCAAATTAATATTTCTGAAGATTCCTCTTCAGGAGATGAGCTTATACCAAATAAGCGCTACAGTACTTTTAATATCATACAACCAAATCCTGAATTTAACCCTTTCCATGATCCTTCAGAAATCAATCCCATTTTAGATCAATCAAGTGGTTCTGGATATCAACAGTTGAACCCACCTCCAGATACTATGAGTAGGCACATTGAACCCCCAATGACTCGTGTAGCCGGCATTCTTGATGTCCCTCTAGAATCTGCGATGCTAAAATATGGTGAAGAATCTGACAACTTTTTGGTTGATGATGCCGAGGAAGATTGTCAGCTACATTCTTACATGCACCCAGCGTTAATTGGTAAACTTCCTCTTCCTTGGATAAAAGGAAACAACTTTGAATTCCTGAGGAAAGACCAAGGGAAGCAACAAAAAGCTTTACTACAAAGATTGAAATACCAGCAAAGGCTAAGCATTGAAGAAGCTGATCCGGATATTGAAGCCGAAGAAAGGAGTTTGTTGGGACGGGTAAATGGATTTTTCGATGGAATAACTTCTTGGTTAAATCTTGCTGTATCATAAAACATTTAATTGTGAATAAATTGGATTTATTATAACGATTCCAATTCTCTGTACGATTCACCATTTGGTTGGATGGCTTCCCATAACTTTTGTTGGAAATATTCCATTTTCGCTTTATAAGGTGATGAACCATCTGCAGGGAGCACCTGTCTAATAGTTTCGATAATTTCAGGAGTTTGCAGCACCTTTTTACTGAACAAACCAGTATTTTGCATCAAAACTCCCATTCCTTTAGTCAAAATCATCATGCCATTAATCAATTGCTCAGCGAATATCGGCCAAGCAATCAAAGGGACACCGCCAGAAATGGCTTCCAAAAAGCTGTTCCATCCTACATGACTAACGAATGCTGCTACTGCTGGATTCTTTAATATCCCAACTTGAGGGGCCCAAGAAGTGATTATTCCTTTTCTTGTAAGAGGGATTTCAGTGTTCTCTTGCAGAATACATGATCTGACTTTTTCCGGCAAGTATTCTTGCTGATCTTTTTTCAAAGCCCAGATGAATGGAATGTCTAATTGAAGCAATGCCTCAGCAATCTGCGGGATTTCTTGGTTTTTAACTTTAAATACAGATCCAAAGGCAATATAGAGGACAGAATTCTTCTTTTGGCCATTCAGCCATTTAATGATTGGATGATTATCAGAGTCGCGTAGTTTCGGAGAGGTGTTGTATAATGAAACTGGTCCAACGTGTACATACTTTGTGTTAAAGGAAGTATCTTTGAATAGCAAATCTTTGTTTTCTGTATCAAAGGCAGAAAATGAATTGAAAATGACTGCTTTTGCGTTCTGCATTGCTGCTACAATATTAGTGTTTTCATTGTTGAAATAAAAGTGCTTGAGGTTGGCTGGTGTAGTTGGTACCCCACCTCTGAATCGCATTTGAACCCAATAAAGCAAATTTAGATCTCCTAGCACTTTTTCTGCAAACTCCTTTGTAATATTTTCAGGTAATTCGGGCTGATTTTGTATTAACTGGGGGTGCACATGCTGAACCACTCTAAAGTAAGTGGCAAATGAATTGGTAGTGAAATACACATAATGAGGAATATTGAAACCCAAGACTTGTTTGTGACAGAACGTGCCATACATTTCCAATAGAATCGAAGTAATTTTGCGATTGGAATTGATTGTTTTAACAGCTTCATGGGCGTGGTTCATGTTAATTTCAATGAACTTGTCACCGTCAATTTCTTCATCGTCCACTTTTTCAAAAGTAGGAATTGGATGAAATTCAATCCCTGGATTGCTTTGCAGGAGAGCTTGGGGAATCAACTTATCCTTCTTTAATTTTTCAATTAATCCAGAGTCCAACACAACAGTGATATGGATGCCCTTAATCTTGATCAAGTTGTAACACAATTCCAACGTAGGGATCATATGGCTGAAGGCCAAGTACGGAAATACAACCCAATGTTCCGATTCGGCCATTTTAATTTTTGCAAAATTTATCATTGGCCAAAATGGAGCTCAAAGACATTTCAATTGGGGTGGCATTTGGAATTGGAATTGCAACACTGTATTTTACATTCACCAGGAAGCAGGAATTGGAAATTGAACTTTTACCAGGACATGAGCACTGCAAGCAAAAGATTCAAGCAGAGAGAGTGGGAAGAATCAATGCAGAGAAATCCTTGCGTAAAGGAGTGGTAGAAAAAATATGCAACTCTGGCTATCCCCTTTTAACGATTGGATATATCGACTCTCCATATGTCGCTAGAAGAGGGACTCCTAGGCAGGGTCTTTTGGTTCCTTCCTCCCGTTCGATTATCAGGCTATCGCCAGAGCTGCCGCAGGAAACCCTTGAAGGACTTGCAACATACTCTCATTTGCATATTCTGTTTCTCTTTCATGAAAATACAAATCTGGTAAAGACTTTGATTGCTAATGAAACAAATTCAGACGCTTCTTTAAAATCAAGAAGCTTCAGCAGTAAATCAAAGACTTTTACAAATCGCGTTCAATCATTTGCTGCCAAAGTTCTGCCACCTCTGTTGAATGGTGGGTCTATCGGGCTGTTTGCAACAAGGTCTCCACATAGACCAAATGCCATAGGGTCCAGTCTTGTCCAGATAGTTCGAGTGAATGTAGAAGAGAAAACTGTCACAGTTGCTGGAGCAGATTTAGTTCACGGAACTCCAATAGTGGACTTAAAGCCGTGGGGACCATTTGATTGTCCAAACTGTATCCACCAAATGGTAGATCACGATTTGAAAAACAACTACACCTGCCTAAAGAATGGTTCAAGATGCAGTAAATTTGCCATGCGTATACCGCAATGGGTAGCTGCTGGTTTACAAGATCCTTACCAACTTCCTGTTGAGTGGAATGATGACTCTATACAATTCATTAGAAATTTAGTTGATTCTGAAGAGAAACACAGCAACTTTTATGAAAACGGAGAATCTCAGATTTTGATTGATGCTATATCGGAAATGCTCTCTTTGGATATAAGATCTGTTCATAGAGGAAGAGGTCAAGGCCCAATGACAGAATTAGTAGGGCAAAGAACAAACGAACAAAAAACAAAAGTGCAGGATTATGAAGTTGATTATGACATGCTCAACATCAAGTTCACTGTACGATTTGGAAATCATCATATTCATCAAGACACTGCATGGGTTCAAATTGAAAAGGTCACCCAATTAAATTATAAACAGTAATTTGGGCTTTTTAAATTAAAATCTTTATTCCCATTCAATAGTTGCTGGTGGTTTAGAAGAGATGTCATAAACGACCCTGTTCACTCCGTCAACTTCATTGATGATTCTGCTACTGATTTTCTTCAAAAGTGCATATGGCATTTCAAACCAGTCAGCAGTCATAAAATCAGTTGTTTCAACAGCTCTTAAAGCAATTACTTGTTCATAAGTTCTGTTGTCACCCATCACACCGACAGATTTAACTGGCAATAATGCGGCATAAGCTTGTGAGATTTTACGATACAGACCAGCCTTTTTGATTTCTTCAATGTAAATATAATCAGCCTTCCTTGCAATTTCTACCTGGGATGGAGTTACTTCACCCAACACTCTGATTGCAATACCTGGGCCAGGGAATGGATGTCTCCAAACTAATTCATCGTCAATCTTCAAAATGGAACCCAATTCACGGACTTCATCTTTGAAAAGTTCGCGGAGAGGTTCAATAACTTTGAGTTTCATGTCTTCCAATAATCCTCCAACATTCTAATTTTAACAAGGAATTACATGATGAGTTTTAATGGTGGCAGAAGGACCCTTGAAAGAGATAGATTCAATAACATCTGGATACAATGTTCCTTGAAGAAGAAACTCGATCTTGTCTTTTCCACTTTCTTCTTGCTCTTTCTCAATTTTGGCAGCTTCAGCTTCGAATACTTCAATAAATGTATTTCCGATAATCTTTCTTTTTTGTTCAGGATTCTAAAGTTAAAATTGAATTACGATGACACCCTTCAATCTTCCCAAAAATAATTCACTGGCATCTGCCAAAGTAAGGTTGATTCCTAAATGTTCCTGCAAAAGGACTTTGGACTGAGCACATTCATTCATTCTCATTACTCCGTTGTCTACCAGAATAGCATGGAATCTATCGCCAATAGCCATACTCATCAATTTGGCTGCAATGGTACTATCAACACCACCACTAACGGCCCCAATTACCTGAGCAGTTGGCCCAACTTGGTTGCGAATTCTTTCGATTTCAGTTTCAATAAAGTTTTTCAAAAATTAAAGAAAGTATTACCATAGTCCATGAACTTTTTGCATGGCAAATCTTTACAACAAAGTTTTCCAACAATTCCTTTCCTAAATCGGAATGGGTAACCTCTGGGTGGAATTGAATTCCGTAGATTCTATCTTGGGCTTTTTCAACAGCAGCAAATGGGGCAGTATGTGTAGAGGCGATGGTTGTAAATCCCTCAGGTACTTTGGTTACTTGGTCGCCATGACTCATCCATACAGAAATTTCTTTGGCTAATCCTTGAAACAACAGAGATTCTCCTTGTACAGTAATAATCGCCTTTCCAAATTCCTTCTTTTCGCAATTTTCAACTTTTCCTCCTCTGGTGTGGCAAATTTCCTGGTATTATGAAATATATACCTGTAGTCCATAACAGATACCCAACACCGGCACCTTTAAATCCCAAACAGCAGGATCAACGTGCGGTGAGCCTGCTTCATAAACAGAATATGGTCCTCCAGAGAGAATTACACCCTTTGGTTTGAATGACAAGTCAGCGATTTTGGTAGTACAAGCCAACAATTCAGAATAAACACCAAATTCACGAATTCTACGAGCAATCAAGTGTGTGTACTGAGACCCAAAGTCTAAAATGAGAATAGTATCGTATTGGCCAGCGATTTGGGTTGCCATATTTTTTTTTGAAAAAAATTTCAGTTGTTTCAGATGAAAAAGGAAATTTTACAGCAAAATGGCAGAGTAACAAGAACTATGAGACAACGATATAGAGCAGCGTATTGAATGAGTTTACCAGCCTCGGTTGTTCCGTGTTTCAGTTTTGCCCGATTGGACGATTGAGTCATACCATCAGTTCTAGTTCCTAGTGGAATGAAATCGGATTCCCGCCAAGTATTAGCCATGTAAATAATAGAGTTCCTATTTATCGTTGATATTTTATTTTCATTTGCGGTCACAAGTCCTTTGGTGTTCAAAGTCACTGGGCCGTTTTGCTTTCTTTGCCTCAAATGTTCAAGGAAGATACAGTACTATATTGCTATATATGGGAGTCAATATTAGTAAACGAATGGTATACAGCATTAGGAGATAATGCGAAAAAATTAACAAGAATTTCTCGGAATAATATTGGCATATCAACTACAATCAGTGACAATAACGATATCCCTAAATATCCGGAATTGTCAAGAAGAATATACAAAAAGTTTCTGCGTGCTTTACCGTTCTTTTCAAAAATGGGCTCAGAATATCTCTCAGCTTTTGATAGCTTGATGGAGAAATCCTACGCGGCTAGCGAAGGGCATTTATTGATTGCCACAAAGATGGATGCGCTAGTAACAACTTTTTTAAATAGGCATTTACTAAATTCTACACGTCGTTATTTTACCGGCTGCATCTGGAAGAAATTATGCAGGTTCAAAGTTCTGGGAATATTTGGAACAGATACTTGTATTATAGACCACCTTCTATCAATTCGTTTAGCTTAGACAGACCAACATCAATCAATCAGTTTGATTCCTATCGATTGGCGAAATACGGTAGAATGGTGGATTCTTTAAAAGTATTTCTCCAATCAGTGCCAAAATGCAAAGAAGAAATGAAAAAAATACCTTCTCCTGATATCAAGCCTTGGTGGGCATTGTTGCGCCAATATCCGAAAATGAAGGATTTGCCTTTGCCTTATCAAGAACTGATTAAAACTGCAATCAATGCTGCCGCGCATGTGCTTAATAACATCTTGGTAAGGTTTAAATTTAAGATTAGGATGAACCTGCTCGATTAGAAAAGATGTCTTTGATCTATAACAAGATCCCTACTTCGCTATTAGTCACATCACTAAAGATAGTCAATCCGTAATTTGAACTTATGTTAGAGCTCCATTCATCAAACAGTGTGTAAAGCTATTCTTGTGGCAACCATCACCTGGGGTTTATTCTTTATTTCAACGAATGGCTTCGTTCTTGTGCGGATATGAAGATACAAATATCCAGATTAAGCAACTCGCTTCTTTGCTATCAGATAGGGATATATTGAAGATAAGCACTTTGGTGGAAGAAAATATTCTTTCAAGCTTTGATGATCCATCCAGATTTGAATCAGTATTAAAAACAGAAGACATTGATGTTGGCGACGGAACAATTCTGGATTACTTTAGATTATGCATTCGGTTGAACGAAAAGAAGGCATTTATCGACCACTTGAGCACACCGGCACAGCATGATCTGTTTGTTCATTTATTCCAGTTCCTACCAAAGTTGTTGAACGAGTTCCGTCAAAGTGTTGCTCTTTCTGAATTTATTGGAAATTATTTCAAACTAGTAGACCAAATTCTTAAAGCGCTAATGAAGCACACCAATGTCAACAGTGATAACAAAGACGAAACTGACCAACAAGTAATTCAAGACCTTATTGTTCCTCTCACTGCTTTTGCTGAATTCTTTTATCCAGTGCTTGTGAAAATGGCGAAAGTGGTTGGGACAACCAAAGAACTACAAATGATTACCTCTTTGGCAGATTTTTTGATTGAATACATCCTTCGCTTGGACGAATCCAAAGCAAAAACGTCATATCACAAAGATTTGAAAGAAAGGCTTTTTGCTTTGGACGAAACTGTCCGCAATCAAATATTCAGTGAAATCCAGGCAATTATCACTAGCTGCGAAGATGGAGTAGACGAAACAAAGTGGCCGCGCTGTACTACTGTGGATAAATACTTGACACCTTGGTGCTATGACCAAATTCTAACATTATCGCTATAGAAATATATTCGCACATTAATCAATCTTTTTATTATTTTGAAACCCTCTTTGTAAACAAATACAAGATATCTGTTAGAGTAACACATCCTCTGATATCTGAATTCTGGCTAATAGTCCACACATGATGAATACGATCTTGAAGCATGATTTGAACTGCATGTTCAACAGAGCAAGAAACATTAGTAGTGTCAAGAGTATGCTTATTGTAAGCTGCATCCACTGGGTCTTCAATTTCCAAGAATTCCATTGCAGTCAAAGCCAATTTGTCAATGTTTTCCATAGTAATACCACGCAAATTCTTCACGCTGATGGTACCAATGATTCTGTCATCCGAATTGATAACAGGCAAGGCATGAATATTGTTCAACTGCATGATATTGAAGGCAGCAAGAGCAGGTTGGAAGGCATTAATGGCAATAACGGAGTCTCCAACATTCTTTTTTGCAGGCGAATGAGTTTCAGACAGTGGGAGGGTAAAGATGTTTTGGATGAATTCTGGAGGAAGTTTCGTTTGATCGATATCAGATGCATACAAGTAATTAACAAGGTCCATTTGGGATATAATTGAGAGTGTTGAACTGGTTGGAATTGGCCCGACTAAAGAATCAACCATAATGTCCGAGTCAACTACCAAAACACGATGGTGACCGCCAACAGTAAAGGCTTTAATCAAATTGCTAATAGAGTCTGTTGAAGAGAAAATAAATGGAACCGGCTCTTCTCTTCTTCGAAGGATGTTCTTGACAGGTGATTCAAAGAATTGTTTCTTTACAAAGTTATTCACAGCGGCAGATAATTCGTCTTTGCTTACTATTGTGTCTTTATCAAAGATTTGTTGAAAGTACGCAAAAGACAAGATGTCGTGAACAGAAACAATGCCGGTGTAAATCTTTGCACTGTAGTCAGAACTTGTTCGGTAGATTGGGACAGCGAGGATGTTGTTCTCTTTTAGAGTTTGCAGCACTTCACTGAGAGGAGTAGCTTCATTGACATCAATAATAGCGCGAGAGCCGTTTGCGTTCTTGAACTTGATGACGTGGGAGATTGAGAAGGTATCCAATACTTCATAGCAGGATAAGACTTTGGTTGGGACTTGGACTGTTTGATTTTGATGAACTAACATTTTTTTGTAGTTTTTGCAGGAAATTTCCATCTTTTATATATATTTTTTTTGAATCAGAATGAGTAATGCTGTGTTGTCTTGGTCAACTTTGACTCATTCTCATGCATCAAAAGGCAAAAAAATGACAATGAATAACGTTGATACTGAACTGTTATTTGAGCCGCTGCTTAATATCAAGATTCTACAATCCCAAAGTCCTATCCAGAAAGAATAATTAACGTAAAACTATTGAACCATTACCAGTCTCGTTTTATTAGTCTGTTGTTTAAACCACCCCAAAGCTCTTAAATTGGTGAGCTCATGAGCGAAAAATAATAATGAGCGTACTGCCGAAATACCACTGGCATTTGGTAAATGGGGAATCAAGTTGAATCGATACTCACTTTGAAAATTGTCCGAATTTTAAACAATCTTGGAATGGACGAAAGCCGGGTTAATTACATTAATCAGCGAGGAAGAATGAGAATAGATGAAAAAGATAAAAAAGTGGTTCGTGCTAATTTACTTTAGGTAGCAGAATTACATTTCTTGGACAGCGGAACCATTCAGCAAATTTACAATGGCACCAATATTGTTGGATCTGCTCCAAAAGTGGATGTGCATGTGGAAGGGGTAGGAGTTAGTAGCTACCATGCAATCATTGGTATATATTGCTGACTCAGAAATCTCTCCAGATGGGAGTGAACATTTTATTGAGGATTTATCCTCCACCAATGGGACGTTTCTAGGGACGGCAGAGTATAGATTATGCAGTAGGCGGTTGTATCAACTGCTGGATAACAAAATCATAACATTTGGTCCAACTAAATGCCAGTACAAAATACTCCAAGTAAATAATTCTAACTGAAGGATAAATGGAGTGAATTAACAGAGAATTCGTCTGAATCCACCTTGCCTCTAACGAAAAATACGCCTACTGAGATAAACAGGGATAGCGTTTCTGAGGAATCCAATAACAATGTAATAGAGCGTTCCACCTCAGCTATCGTGGTAGATCATGGACAAACGGTAGAATTAAAACCAGCGGATTCAAAACTACAATCAGGCGAATCGGAAATTAATAATCTAAATACCAATACCCAGGGTACTTCACAGGTGGATGAATTAGTTTCAGGAGAAGAAGCGGTTGTGCAAAAAGAAAACAAGACTGTGGACACCATGTATGGAGATAATCCTAGTTTAAAGCAGTCAAAGGGAAGAAAGGGGACTGTTCAAAGGAATAGAAGGTAATAACAAATTAACAAGATCTCGTTCAAAAAGCGAACATCTAGAAGATTCTCCAATAGATGAGATTCTATCAAATGACACTCCAGTGAAGACAGCGAGTACAAGAAAGAAGCGCCCATCTCTCACACTGAAGAATGCTGAACCAGAAAATCGATTATCAAAAAAACAACGAAATTCTCTAGACAACAAGGAAGTGCCAAAGGTTCTTTTGGGCAAGATTATCACTTTGGAAGAGTGTCGTGAGACGTTGGATTATTTGAAAGGGGAGGAAGTGCTGGACTACAAAAACTGTACTCATTTCGTGATGGATATAATGAGGCGGACTGTAAAGTTTCTGTGTTGTCTTTCATATGGAAAGTATATTGTAACTTCAAAATGGCTGGAAGCGTCAATGAAAGCAGGTTATTTTGTAGGTATAGATAATCTAAGATAGATGAATCCAAATATATCTTGAAAGATGCCAAAGATGAAAGGAAGTGGGGGTTCAATTTAAAGAATTCTATTTCGCTTGCTAGATCTAATCTTGAACATCCTATATTTAAAAACATAGTGTTCTTCTCTACCAAAAGTGTAAAACCTGAATATGAAGAATTGAAACAGATTCTTGAAGCTGCTGGTGGAAAGGCATGATATTCTTTAATGTAGTTGATGAGAACGGCACCAACGGATACTTCTGTATTGATTATCGGAAATCGGCAGCAAAGAAAAGAATATGAAGATTTTCTACAATCCGGCTTTCAGGTATTCGAAGTAGAGTTGATTCTAACTGGAATATTGAGGCAAGAGGTGCAGTTTGATAATTTCTTGCTAAAGTAAATCCGTTTCTAATATAATATTTCAGTTGAATGTTTATTTTGTTATTCAAATGCGGACCAATCATCTTTCGGTTTGTTGTTTGAAGTTGATGTTCCAAAATTGCCAAAATCAGCAAATGGATCTTTTGGGGTGGTTTTGGCAGCTGGTGTTTGAAAGTCTGCAAAAGCCCCAAACTCTGTTGGTGCAGAGTTTTGAGTCGAATGAAAGCTAGGAGTGCTTGTTAATGTCGAATTAGGGGCACCAAAATTACTAAAAGAATTTAAACCCAAGTTCTGTTGTTGATTTGGTGGCATAAAGTTATTAGTAGGTGAAAATGTAGATTGAGGTTGGAATGCTGCAAATCCAGTTGATTGCGCAGTAGTGTTTGCTGGTGGTGGGTTTGAATACAATGACAAGATGGAATCTTTTGAGTTTTTAGGTGGTTGAGCAACTGGAGCAGATTGAAAAGCCTCAAAAAGCTGTTCCGTAGCTGAAGGTTTTGAAGTGACTGCTGGAGCGGCATTCTGAAAAGCGCTAAATAATTGTTGTGTTGGGTCCTGTTTAGGGGCTGAAGGCTTCTGTTGGGGTTGAGCGCTTACATGTGGTTCACCCTGAAATTAAAGAGAGCTTACACCAGATATGTTTATGGTAGATGGATCCGGAATATCCCCACGCATAGCATATTTTTTTCGCTCGTATTTATCTCGAATGAAGGAGTCGACATTCCCAGTACCTTTCTGGAAGCCTTTAGGCAAGTCATGTTCCCAGTAATAACTACTGTCAATTACGAATCACTTTGCTTTTGCGTTTCCCCATCGTATCATATTTTCCACTTGCTCTGGTGTCCATGTATCCAAATCTGCTGATTTCACTTTGGTAATATGAGTTCCAATTGAGCGGTGAACTCCAGAGCAATTAATGCAAAAGAATATCCCCAAATTCCATGATGCCCATCGAGGGTCTTTTATCAACGAATTCTTTACCTTTCTTCCCGCAATCCGCACATTTCTTATTTTCTGGTCTGGCCATCAGTTCCTTTAAAATTTTGGTGTGCTTTTCATTTAACGCTTTGTCTCCCTGTCTTTCCTGTCTGGTCGCCATCTCCCACGATTAAAAAATTGCAAAGTCAAGGTAATAGATAATGCGATAAATGCGCAAAAATAATTTATTTCAATTATCCCAGTTCCGCTTCTTTTGCAATTGGAGCATAGCAAGCTCACTAGCCAAAGTTATTCGAGTTTTTTCCGATTGCTCCAACAAATGTTCGAGCTCGGCCAATCGGAGGGCTTTTCTTTCCCTTGATCTTCTAGCAGACTCAGTGTTACGCATTCTTTTGTTTGCAACTCTGGAAGACGAATTCCTATCAAAAGTAATAGGCATCTTCATCATAGCAGGTGCAATTGGTTTGTAGCAAGGAGCAGTGTTAGGCGGTTGGGCGTTGGAAAGCAATTGGTCATCAGAGATATCAAGAGCAGGACTTGGTAATGAAATCTGTACAGTGTCAGAAGCCATATTGGGAGCACATTGTACCATAGGAGTTTCTTCAGACAAAAAGTCATCAAAAGTATAGTTGGAGGAGAAATAGTCAGAGGTTTGTTGTTGGTTAAAAAAGTCATCAAATGAGAATAGGTCGAGAGTTGGGTCAGATAAAACAAATTTATCTGGCGGGTTTTTTGAATGCCCCGTTAAAAAGAGGTGATCTAGCGGAGAAGTCGTATTGGTTAGCGATTGAATGTTGCATTTTAAATTTTCTGTAGTTTGAAAGTGGAGTGTTTGGTGTTGATGAATTTTTTTGGTTTTTAAAGGAGCAATTACTATGAGATCTAGGCTATTATAATTTGCGCAGGGTGGATTTTAGTGCAATGTATATAGCCAAATGGTTTTTGTGAAGAGCATAAATTTGACTGTCTTATAAGTTAACGGCTTAAAGCCACACCTGCTTGTTCAAAATCTTTAGCCAATGAAAAGCCTGCAAATGGTGAGTCAAACTGTAAGCCGTTTTGAAGGAACAGTAAACTATCACGTGTTTACAGATACCACTTACGAATGAGACCAAGTCAACAACTCGAATTTCCATAGTAACTGATTACTGGCTTGGTAAAAAAAGAACGATCTATCTTCAATTTGAAATGGGGCATAATAGCCACTTCTAGAATATTAGCTTTAATTTTGCCAATCATTTTTTGGTGCGCTTGCATAGTTAATTTACAAAGCTTGAGTTTACGCGTCAAAAAGTTGCCCCAAATGACAAATTGGCATTCGAATCCAATATCAACGGCAATTAGTCAGGAATATATGAACGACCACGACTATGATATTCATTCACTAAGCCCTGAAACTGACCAAAAAATTTTCAAATCAATTTTACCTCCATTTGAAACTGCTCCAAAGGACGTAAAATCGCGTATCCCATCGTTGGAAGTTGAACTAAGTCTGGATAGAGACACATTTGTTACCAATACTTCTGTGGAGGGAAAGTTAAAACTAACGTGCTACAAAGAAGGAATATGCAAACTGGGGCGGATACTGGTTTATCTAATCGGTATTGAAGAGAATCTTACCGCCAAAAAGTCCAAACCGAGACTTTTCCTATCGAAGCATTGGATATTACAAGATCTTCATCTAGTTCCCTCCGATTCAGTCTACGCAGGAACTCCGGATGAACATGGAATGTGGAAGGCAAAGTATGGGACTATGACTTACAACTTCTCCATTCCTTTCAATTTGCAAAGTGAGGAGCACTCGTACAACATAAAGACAGAAGTGTTGCCTATCCATCCACTTCCAAGCAGCTACTGGCACGAAAAGGCGGGAGGTATTCGATATTTTGTTGCTGGGTAAATATTAATTGATACCCAGGGTTGTTGAATCTAAACAAGGAATGGTCCCAAGAGAACCGCTGGCAGCTTATAAACTAGTTCATGTATACGAATCGGTTCCATTATCACTTGTGAATTGCTACGACCTCAGCGATAGGTCGGTAGTTAGTGTCGAGAAAACCGAACTAATTCCGAATGGACTTTTTGGGTTGGGGAAGAAACTAAAACTAACAGCCAAAGCTTCTGTTTGTACACGCACAGCCCAGGATGACAATGCGTCAGGGGCAGTCGAAAGTGGAAGTGCTTGTTTCCTCCATCTTGACATCAAAAATGAAACAGTTAAGAGGGTAAGAGCGATTACTCACTCAGATTGACAAAATTGAACTTGACTTGGTAAGAAAGATAAGAACATTTAGTTGTGAGTCGCCATCTGAAAATATTTCATTGAATCCTGTCTCGTTTTCCAAACGTGTTGTCGTTAAAAAAACCTATGAATGTCGAAAATCAAAAACTAATTCTGCAATCGACATCTTAAATCATACTCAAAATTCGGAACAGAACTCCATTGAATATCAAACCGCTCAATGGGATGGTATTGAAACAGAGGATACAAAAATTGTAATTCTCGATTTGGCAATTCCAGTAAGATAATTCTAATTTTAAGCTGTCAGCAAGAACTATTCGGAATTCTAATTTGATTGACGTTTCATACAACATTGCTGTATTAATTTGGATAGGAAACAAAAAGTTGGAGATTGATATTCCAGTTTCAATATTCCATCCCACATCATTCTTAAAAGATGTTCCTCCAGCAAAGAGAATACTCAAATCCTCACTAGATATTGTCTCAGGGGAAGTCTCAGAGCTCCTTGGTCGCAAATCGCCACCACTTTTGGAAGATAGAGCAGTGATTAGACCTTCAGAGGTTACCTTGAAGGACAATGCTGATGAGCGAAAACCAGGTATAAAAAATGAGTAATTCAGGAGACACCGTCAAAAGCATGTCTTATCTACGAACAGAACCAGCAGGTCGAAGACCAACAATTAAATCACCATCACCAGCTTCAATGAAAGCAAATACTTTGCAAAGTATTCCCTTTCCACAGTCTAATGCTCCTACAATTATTCGAAAATCCAATTCTAAAGTAGAAGGCTCGAATCCTCTTACTGATAATCTAGAAGGAACTCCTCGAATGGACCTTGGGCAAGAGATTGATAAACTTTACGCGTGTGTACAGATGGACTAATACACTTCCTGCTGATTAAATAAATTACTATTTTTTTGTTGTAAATAAACCAAGTGCTGAAGCAATCCAATTGTTTGAAAATTTTAATCGGAAATTTTTATTGTCTATGTCAACAGAAGAATTGTTTATTGATTTCACTAAAGTGCCTAATGAAGTGCCAAGTAACAAAATTCAATCGAACACTTTGTCCAGTGGAAAGCCAAAAAAGCAATTCTTAAAGCAGCAAGATGAGGGTTCGCAAAAAGCAAGGAATAGATTTGCTTCAGTAGCTCCTCAAGATTTAGTGCATATAAATACAATATCTGAAGTAATTAAAGTTACTCTTTCTGAAGAGGCTGCAACCAATCCCTCGACATTAATCAAATTTGCTGAAATTGATTTGTCTAGAGTAATTAACAAAGTTATTTCGAAATTGCATCTTTCTCCTAATGAGGAAAGCACTGATAAAAATTTGTGGAAGGTAGATAATCTTGAAAACTCAACTGCAAGTGATTTAAAGAAAATGATCAAAATGCAAAACCTTTTGCTAGATGAAATAGGGAAGTCTATGCAAACGATTTCTAGACAAAATGCGGATTTAATTGCATCAAACAAAAAATTACTTCAAGATCGGGTTATTGCAAATCAAGCAAGGGATGATTTACACAAGTTACTACTCGAGAAAGAAAAACAATTGCAATCCAAAGTTACAAACGAAATTAAAGAAGAAAAAAGAGCTGTTACTAAAAGGTTATTTCTGGATGAAACAGCAATTCTGGATGCCGCATTAGAGGAGTTTCGGTCCAAAGTCTCCAGAATGGATCGGCCACAAGATGGTGTTTTGGATGACAGTAAGCGCAAATCAGACATATTACTCAATGATTCTGATCAGAACCCCGACATTTCACATAACTGCACGGAAAAGAAATCTGTGACGTTCAGACAACCAAAGGAGGCATTCGCAGAAGGGTTTCAACCTGAAAATGTTGAAATTACGCACGATTCAATTGTAGAAACTGCGGATATGCTTGGTGTTCAAAAGCTGTTTGAGCCAGCAAGCACAGTCGGTGTAGAAATGAAATGCGCTTTCAAAAACTTGGTAAAAAATACGTAAGGTCTTTTTAACAAAAGGAATAATCCATACAGAAATGTTCGTGTTGGAACCCCTAAAAAATACCCTGAGACTAACTTTAATTGTGGTCACATCGAAACTTTGAGAAAGTACCTGTCACATTATGTGCTCAGTTCATCAAATGCCCATGTTCACAAAGAGCTTATGGAGTCTATTTCAGTAGAAACCTATATATCAAAAATTCTTCATCATTTGCAACAGCTTTCTACATCATTTCAAGAATGTTTAGACGTTTTGGCGGAAGAGAAGAGGTTATCGAGACAGCTTCGATTGAAGTTGGAGAAATACGAAAGAAAAGCAAAATATCGCAAATCTGAAAACGAGCAGCATACATATCTTAATAGGAAAAAAGATTTAGCGAATATACTGCAACCGATTTCAAGACCATCAACTGCATTTGAGCTAGAGAAATTCCAATGTGAGAACTTGGATGGAAAAGGCACAGTGGCTCCTTTGATAGTTGTAGCTGAGGAGAAACAGAAAACTAGAGCTACAACCGCATCCCCAGGTTTTCCTCGATTAGCGGGCAGAAAGTGTCAAAGTTCAAAAAAGCGTCCATCAACTACGCCTATGAAAACAACTTCAATATACATTCCTTCAATAACAGTTGGAATCCCATTTGGATCTATTCCCGAACCACCCATCCCAAAGAGTCATGCTGAAGATATGGAAAATGAAATTCCGGACTTTGCTCGGGAGGATACTCACATTTTTGCGACCAAAAAGACAGTACCAACTAAACAAGTAAAAATATATCTAGAGACTATTCTGTCGTAACTTCTTTCTGAATGTGCATTTGATCAATTCATACTTTGTTCAATAAAGAACACTATAAAATGATTGATGAGGCATCATTTTGGGAATTTAGTATTTGGGTGAGATGAAAAGGGAATTTATTTAGAGGTTATTCGCTGGACAAGTACCAAATAATTGAAAAACGTTTTAGAAAAGGATATTATATTGCTACTTTTTTTCAAGAGTTCCAATTTTTACTTTCGAAAGCATAACATTGATCCACTCTTGTTCTGGGACTAGTTTGATTGCTTCCAAAATTTCTTCCTTTGAATTCTTTTCAGCAAAATTAATGAAAGAATTACAGACCTGTTTGGCAGCCTTTCCTCTCTTCTGCGAACCAGGTGTAATTTTAACTTTAAAATGATACTTCTGAAGTACTACCCATGGCGCACAAACAGGCAAACAGCTAATCACCTTGTCACCATCACTTGGTTGACTGGTTAGTGTATCAAAATTAATGTTTGGGAGTTCTGTAATTGCTGAACTATCCTCTTTCTTTGTAGGTGCAGTAGGAGGTTTTTTTGCATTGGGCTTTTTGGCTTTGAAAGTAATTGACTGTTCAATCTTTTTGGAGACTTCGGCTTTTGCTTTTTTACCTTTCGGTTGTGGACCTTTAGCAGACCCTAATAGTTCCATCATCATTTTTCGATCATCTTCATCCTGATCTGCATATTTAGATTTCATTTTCTTGAGTTTGGATTTCTGACCTCTGGTCAACAACTTTGGAGAATTAGATTTCACAGTATCTGCTGGTTGTTGTAAGATTTCGTCCTCTGATAGATTATTGGTTTCTTCGGTTGGGGTTTGTTCACAATTCTCAGTTGACATTTGCGGTTGGGTCATCTGAATTTCAACTTCTGTTCCTTCTGTCTTGGGAGAAATCGGCTTTACACGCTCTTCTGGGTCGACAAAAACATCAATAAAAGAACTTTGAATATCTGCAAGTGAAATTGTACCTGCAACGGCCCATGGTCTTCTCTCATGGAAGTGTTCATTTTCAGCGTTTTCTATTTCGAATAGTAATCCAATTCCCATTAGAAGCTGGGTTGCTGGAAGGAAGTTCTTTTCTCCCAAAATCCGAAATTTCCCCAGTGGCATACTATCTCCAGCATACGACATTTTTGTTACTTGATTACTTTTCACCCAATACGCCGATGTTACAATCTTTGAATCCCATGCCTTCGAGTTGCACAAACACATTGCTGCTGCTTGATTTAATGTTGTAATGGATATATAATTGCGCAATTCCTTATCCACCGCTTTAACTATAACTGGAGAACTTCCTTCCAAGTCTGAATGTACATAAACATCACCAGGCTGTAAATACTTTGTAATTAACAGCTCATTTTGATTGTCATCCCTTCCACCAATGACGAGGTAATTTTCCGTAGTAATAAACCAAAGGAACTTTTCAAACCACATCGGACACCGGTATTTAGTAATTTTTGCTGAATTCAATTCCTTTGACGCCAAGTTCTTCATGATCTTCTTTTCTGCATTATCCAACGCTTTTGCTGAAGCCAAAATAGTTTTCTTTTCCTTTTCGATTGCAACCTTTTTCGCTGTATAGTAGCTTCGGGCATTCGCAAATGCTGACTGATAAATATCAACGTCAACCAACAGAGTTGACTTTTTCACACTGACATCTTCCGAAGAATCATCAGAATCGTCATCAGAGCTATCATTTTCAACTTCGGGATTCGGCAACTTTAAAGTAATCATTCCAACTGCAAGCTTTAAATCCTCGATTATTAAAGCTAAAGGATTTCCATTAGCTTTTTCTTCATTGATCAGTTCTTTCAAGTCCACCCAATCCATACCAGATGCAACAAATGAGCAAACTGTTTTGATCGCAGAATCCACCATGTCCAAATTCACTTCAATAGCAGCAGCTTTCAACTGTTTCTCTTCTTGAGACATTTGGAAATTCTTGATTTGATTCAAATTGTTTTGCTTAACAGCTTCTAATTTCTTGATTGCATGCATCTCTGCCTGTTTTGCCTTTTGTTCCAGTCTTTGGGACTCTATCTTTGAAAAAAATTCATCTACAGCTTCATTGAATGATTCATACTCCAGTATCACTCGTGCATTCATATGAGTAGGATTGAATGGATGAAATTCGTCATAGACGACACTCGATTTATCCTGTGTTTCAGTGTTTTCTGTAACAATATATCCTCGAAAATTTTCAGACGCTGGCTCTAGTATCATTCCATCTGTATTTTCAAATGCTGTTAAAAGTCCCTGGAATTCTTTGCTATTTGTATCACTAAAGCACTCCAAGTTGGTCATCTGTGGGTCTAATCCCGCTTTAGAAATTGTCAACTCAATCAATGAAGGACCATATGACGGTCCCAATGTAGATCGCAATAGATTTCGTAAATTCTGAACTTTAGCTTTGGCTTTCTTTGAAGAAATATCGGGCAACTTTGGGTCTGTGATTGCTTTAAGTAGTATATCCATATTAATTGGTTTAAACATGAATATGTTTTCCATATTGTAAATGTTCCCAACTTGCACAGGATCTTGATCCTTCAGCTCCACAGTTCTTAACACTGACATAATTCTGTATTCATAATCTGTCAGGATTATATTCCCAGCAGCAAAGAATTCAATGATAAGATGGAAACCTCGGATTAAAACAATAATACTATATTCTCCCTCTCCAAATTCCAAGTCAATTCTTCTATCCTGCCCCAGTTGTTTCAACGAATTCAATCTTCTGGTCCTCAAATGCTTTCGCAATTTCACATTGAATCCAGATGGTGTTTGCTCTTTATTTCTAACGTAATTGGTCGTATGAATCCTTACTCCAGACTCTAATAGGACCATTTCTTTCTTTTCTGGTTTTTGAAATTTCAATAAGAGTGTCCTTGCATTGATGTCATACACTACATTAGCGAGTCTTACAGTTTGCCAATCTCATTCCGACTAATTTCGGAGCTAATTCACCGACCATTACAGAAATATCCAATGCTGAGAATCTCTGCTTCATTTTTTTGAATTTGGAAAAAAGTGAAAATTTACAGACTATCTATTATAATCGGACCAGAGCAGCATGAAGATTCAGCGATAGTAACTGAAATAAGTTTTTCTTGCAAGTTTTCCCAGAAACGCTCCAGGCTCCTTTCATTACTACAAAAATCTTCAAACTGTTTTCTGGCAGATTCTGGCGATGGGAGTGAACCTGAAGATTTGTTGGAATTTACACTGGCTAATAGGAGCCGATTGTTGACCCATAGGAATCCCTGATCGTGGGGAAGAATTTGAACGAATGCAACACCACTACGATGAACAAATTGTGCTAATGATTAAAAATTCCATTACTGTTGGGCCAAGGCTTCCTCTGATACGAAAATCCTCTTGAATTTGGGGGAAAAGAGGAATCAGATTCCGTATCCAAGACAAAGTTGAAAGATCGAATAAGCTCTCTCTTGAACCATTCATCTGGAAGCCGAACGCTGCATTTCAATTTCTTCAATACGGTATCAATGGGAGGTGGTAATAAAGCGAGTTTGATTGGTAATAATGCCTGGAAAGGATTATCTTCTCCAAATTCTGATGCCTGCGAAATTAAACTATAAAGTACTTGGACACCTGGACATTCCACTAGTTTAAACCCACACTTTTCGGCATTCCTGCTCCATAGGTGAAGCATATCTTCAACCAACCTAGCAGTACAAACCAACCAATGTAATTGGAAATGATAGCAATTTTTAGTGTTATGTGTGGTGTCATAATGCAGCAGCGCAATTTCAGGTCTGGAGGACTTTTTATGTGGATCCATATCAATTGGTATTTGTTTAACAGCCTGGAACCGAAACCTGGTCGAGTTTGCTTCAATATTAGATTTCCCATGGATGTCGCTTTCCCAGTTTTTACAAAATTTGTAGAAATAGAAACCATCCAACAGTTTATGGCGCTGTTTTGCATGTTCAATTAATCCGCCGTCAATTAAATAGTTTCCAATATCAATGGCTGCTTCACGAGAGTCAGCTTCTTCAAAGTGCTGTAAAATCCAGTCCACCAACTCACCACCAGTTATTACATTTTCATCTACGTAAACAATTACTTACAAATCTCGTTGTGCCAGTGTCTATCTTGGAAACATAAACCATCTGGTGGGTTCTTCTTCATGGCATTTGCAATGGTTTCGAAATTCATTCTTCTGGACAGCTTTTCAAGATTACAGTTACCATGTTCTTCATTTTTACTTTTTGTGAACGCTTCAGGCAATAATGGATGAACATTTTCACTAGCTACTAAACTGCTAAGATTTAGAGTGGTGAGTTGAATATCCAGAGATTTTCTATTCTGCCCATCGTGGGTTGCCAGTCTTTCTTCATTCGTTATCAGCCTGGCTTTTTCAATATGCTCCCTAGTGTCAATCATATTTACATGAACTTCGCGAATCCTACCAGCCTTTCTTCCTCCTCATCAAGTTTATCCCCAGTAGAAAATGTGGGAGGTGTCTCTGTTGGAATTAAAAGAAATCTAATTCTCCAAAATCGCAATGCATCAGTCATTTGATCTTGATTTCCAGAAATCAAATGATCTAAATAATTCCAGTTATATGTAGATAATGCCGGATAAGTAAACGACACAGTGCGAGTTATATATCCTTCAAAATGCCGGTACCATATCTCACACGTATAATCCATTGGCTCACGATTATATTTTACAACTCTGGTATATCGTTTTACTTCTACATTATTTCCTGAAGCATCGTAAAAGAGTTTATGGACATGATCCCCAAGGCATACATAGTAAGGTTTCGAAATAGACACTGTGTGAATTGACCCTTTTTCACCGCTTTTGATAACACTTTTCCTCGATTCCGCGTGTTTCGCTTTATAAATTAAACCTTTACCTTGAGAAATTTCAGCCATTGGGGATACAATCAATTGAAACCCCTGGGCTAATCTTTGCCCGATTAATTCTACCAATAAAGATTCAATTTTCTGATTGTCTAAAGTGCCAAGTTCATCACTTGGAAGTACATTGTCTATGTTACATAAAATTACAGGTGTATTCTTGATAAAATTCCGATAATTCCTCTTGGGAAGGAAAATACTCTATTGTCAACGGTAAGCATGCAGGAGAGCACAACGACTTCCAATTTGTGTAACTTTGGTGTTCATCATGTGAGATCCACTTCTATGTATTAAAAGCAATTACTGGAAAGATATGCTCCCATCTTTTGTCATTTATACCTGTTTTTACCCTTTTTCCTTTTTGAAAAGGGTTGACGTAATTATGCCTCAAGAATTGCTGTTTGATTGGAGTTTTCCCAGGAGAAGCCCCTTTTGAAAACATACGGTGGGAGTCATTCACAGGAGAATTTCCTCTGGAATCGGTGGAGCAGCTGCCTTTATGGTCTTCATTTCGGTAGTTTTGGAAAGTTCGATTGTGGTTCATTATGGTAATAGGCTCCCGTGAGGTGGAATATTTTGAATATTCATAAGTGTCTTTAATGTTGTCATTTTTTCCTTCCAACAGGTTTTTCTTTCGAAATTTTGATACCAAATCTAGCTGTTTATCTGGAAATGAACTTTCTCTAACCCATCTATCATTGGCTGTGGAAACGAATGGAATGGCTTTCGGTAAACTAGACCCCAAAGGTGCAGTTTTTGGCAAACTAGATCCTAACCTAACCCCAATTCTACGGTCTTGATCGTCTAGGCTAATTCTATTTAAAATTGTTGTTGATTTGGAAGAATTACCATGACTATCTGGACTAGCAAATCGATTCAGAGCGGTTTCAATATCTTCGTTGTTTGCAATTGAGCTTAGGCTTTTAAATTTCGACCTTGCTATTTTGAACAACGATTCATCATACTCTATACACGTTGTAGTAGGGTCTTTTGACGCTGGAAAATGACCCTTCTCCCCAATAACATTATTGAAAATATCTAAATATGGCAGTTGAATTTTCGATTCCATGTCCATCAACCCCATCATTTGAACTTCGTACATTTTACATCTTGAATTAAACTTATTTTCTCCAATCTCCCAATCAAATTTCTGCACATCCCTGCTCCAAAAGCTACAATCTACCCAATCAGGGATCATATATACATATGAACCAACTTCGTCTATTTCGTCATCTGTGTATAGATAGTCAAACACCTCCTGTTTTCGATGCTCAGATGTGACTGTCCTGGCACTATAAAATTCTCTATCCATACTTTTATCAGATCTAGTAGCGATGCTGAGCGACAATGGTCCTGTTTCAAAACTAGCATCATAACCACCAAGATTACTACTAGTAGGTCTTGGATTTTTAGTAAAGAATTTGAACAGAGGAACCGAGTGTAATGGAGGTTTCGAAAGGCATACTAAATCCAAGGATATCCCGTTGTCTATCATTCTCTGAGTAGTCATTCTGCACAGTTTTTTTTCAACTTCAAATATTCCTGTCGATGGGGTAATTACAATGATTGACAGACCCTTGAATTAAAGCGAAATCTACTGTTCTAGATAGATCCCTGTCAATGTAATGTTTATCGAATGGGTTAAGTGCTAGGTTAATTGCTTCAAGAATATTTCCTTCTGAAGCAGTAGAGTTGGTCCCCATTAGAATTGTTGAACCATCAATGCCTTGCATTTGTAGAACATCTCGCTGAAATTTAATAAACTCGGCTTTGAGTGGAACTGATTTAAAACACAATTACCTAGAATTTGGTTCCAGTCTGTCCTAGTTTCCCAGTCAATAATTACTCTGTAAAAATCTCGGCAATATCTTCCATTCGCATCTCTATGAAAGGCATGATTCATATTGGTAGGCTCTTGAGAATACTGTATTCGCGCGAATAACACAATTGACACTATGTGGTTAGTTCCAATCTTTTTCCACCTAGCGAATAACTCAGGGAGGAATCCATGGACTCCTTTTTCAAACATAATCTCCCCATCTTCATCAAACTCCCACATTTCCTTACTCATTTGAATAAATATAAAATACTTTGCTGTCTCTGAGCGAAAGATGGGTCGAGTTTGTTCAGAAACGTATCCAGATAGCTTTGAAACTCCATTTACAAATATTCCTTTGATTTGCCCCCTGACTCCAAGGGAGGTTACTTTCTTTCCCACATATACGCAGCTTCCAATCAGTGAATTTTTCAATTGCCACATATCGCTTCTGCCAATGTACTGATCTCTGAATGCAATCTCTAATACTGACACTGATTCAACCTCTGTAACTTTACGGACTGTAACCAGACTTCTTGCAGGAAACTGAAATTGGGTTGCGATATTCTGGGCGATTGAAATCTGTATTAATACCGGATAACCTGCAGCTGCTTCCCAATTAAATCTTTATCTATCACGGTAACCTTTAACAGTAGTCTGCTTTCGTTTTCATCATTCTTATCGTAGGGAGTTATTTCGACCAAATCTCCGATTAATAGGTCGCTGAATACATCCGGATTGATTACCAAATCGTGTGTTGTATGGCGCTCATCATGAATCCACAGATTGTAAACAGTCAGTTCACCTCTTTTTAGCATTCAATTTTTGCAAGAAATCTCGGATGTTTAGAAAAATGTCCACCAAATTATCAACTATTTCGAGCTTGGTCTCATCTGAATGGTTGGCGGGACGAAAAGATGTAGTGATCCTGGACGCATCTTGGCACTTGTTGCCGAAACAAGGCCCTGAACCAAAGGGACTACTGGATTACAGGATTCAGCACATTCCGAATGCCAGGTTCATTGACTTGGATTTGGTAAGCGATCCTCTTTCATCGCTTCCGCATATGATGCCCAACGAAGTAGACTTTGCAAAACACATGGGTACGTTGGACTAAAACTAGGCAATCTTGGAATATCCAAAGAAGACCACGTTGTAGTATATGATTCTCATGGAATATTCTCATCTCCAAGGATATGGTGGATGTTGAAGGCATTTGGCCATGAAAAAGTTTCAGTATTGGACGGAGGTTTGAAGAAATGGAAGCTTGAAAACCGGCCAGTCGAATCAGCAATTCCAGAATTCCAAGTATTTGTATTCTAATCAGACCACGCGTTACCCAACTCCTTCTGAAGTCAATCCTGAAATGATTATCAATTATTCCCAACTTTTGACATCTGTATCTGACTTTACTTCTGACCGAAAAGATACTATTCTTGATGCACGGTCAGTTGGTAGATTTGCTGGTACAGACCCAGAGCCTAGACCAGGATTGTCTTCAGGTTTGTACTTTTTAACTTTAGGTCATTGCCCATCAGCAATTAATATTCCTTTTGGAATTCTAATTGAATCTGAAACTGGCTGCCTTAAATCTCCAAAAGAACTCCAAAAGATTTTTGATGATAAACGAATCAATTTGGACTTGCCAATTGTCACAATGTGCGGCTCTGGGGTGACTGCTGCAATCATCTACTTGGCATTGGATCAAGTTGGGAAGCGTTCAAAGGTCAGATTATACGATGGCTCTTGGACTGAATGGGCATCAATGAAAAACAGTCCAATAAAATCCTATTAATAAATAACAAATTTATTATATGTTGTTGGCAATTTTAAACTCATCCCAAGCTTTGTTGAGAATTGAGAATACAGAGTTTGCGATTAGTTTCTCTTCAACTGTGCAGTTGGGCGATAGCTACAGTTAAGGAAATTTACTTTATCAGGATGTACTTTAGCTACTGCTTTCATGTACTTTACTTTAACCTGCTGGGGTGTAATAAGTTCTCCAAGATTTACAGGTTTCCAATTACATCCCGGCCACAAAATAGCTTCCAGAGAAGAGATCAAGGCTCTTAGGTTTTTCTCCTTGTTCTTTTTCCACAGATCAATCTAAGTTAGAATAAACTCACTTTATCATTTACGGTATCCAGTAATGCAAACTTTTGTGATTCCTCCTGTTCATTTGCTTCATTGGCAGCCCGTAAATTTTGTACTGCTTGGTCTACTGCAGTTTTTACAGCTGCAGATATTACACTAATATCAATAAAGTTTACACTGGCTTAGATACAGGTGTAGTTTCTTTAGGGGCAACTGCAGCTGGCTCCTTTGGTTGTGAGGCGCTTGTACATCTTGCAATCGCCAAAGATACACCTTTAGTATTTGGATCAATCGCCAGAATCTTTTTATAATCATCTTTAGCCTTTTCCCACTGTTCTAACGCTTCCCATGCATTGGCTCTGCGTAGCAAACACTTTACATCCTGAGGATCCCTATTAAAAACGAGATCGCAATCGCTAATTGCTCCTTTGTAATCCCCAGTTTTCAACCTCGCAGCAGCTCTATTGTTGAACAAAATAAATGTTAAAGAGTGTCCTTCTGGCAAATCTTTTATGGCATCAGAGTATTTTTGTTCAGCATCACCAAATTGACCTTTTTTGAACAGTTCATTCCCAAGATTCTTGTGCGTATTGGACAAATCGATCTGAGCTTGAGATGCTAGAATATCTTCCTTGATTGGCTTCAAATTTTGAGTTTGAGGAGAATTTGGTTTAATGCTTTCAGACTTGTTGAGCGCGCCAGTTTCTAGAAGAGTATTAGAAGGGGAACGCTGGGTACTTGAGGTACGCTTTTTCTCCAAAGGAATGTCTACTTCATCTTCATCTTCAAACCCAGGCATACGAACAGGAGATTGCTTGGATGTTTTTTGAATTGGCTCATACTGCTCCGGGGATTTGCTCACTACTTGATCTTTATATTTACTACGTGCCCATTCCAATTCGTCTTCTGTTCTATCAGAGTATCCTCTTTCATCTTTTTCTTTGGCGATTGTATCCAAAACCTCTTCTACCTTTTTCTTTGAGAACGCCAACACTGACTTGGCACTGTTAAACATTGATTTTCCTATTGACGACGCTGTATCAACGATTTTTGCAGCATCGACCTTAGTTTCCCCTTTTGAAGGTACTTCACTGAAAGACACTTTTCGTGTAAATTTTTGGTGTACAAGAATATCAATAGCCTTTTCAACGTCGCCATTTGCTTCCGTTAATGCAATTTTAGATTGCTCCGGTTTAAATCCCATTGCTTGCAGCCTGGCTACATCCTCTGATGGATATTCAAAGGACGGCTTCCTTTGCGATGGAGGGTTGCATAACAGTTCAACCGCCCTTTCCAAATTATTATTGGTGTCCAATAAAGCCATTTTGCTCTCTTTTGCGCCAAAGCCCATCTTTACTAGTTGGTCCACCAATTCATCTTCTTTTTGTTCATTGATAGTTACAGCTGGAGGCGGATTTGAAATTTCTGTTGATGGCTTTTTAGGAGAGTGATCCACAGGAAGGGCAAGCACACCCAGTGGATTTTCTTTTGATTCATTAAAGGTGGAATCTGATTTTGGTGCAGCTGCGCTTCCAAGATATTCTAAATCAAAAATATCCAGCTGTTTAGATGCAGGTGGTTGTACATTTTTTGAAGGTTGAGCTGCAAAATTATCATTAAAAATATCAAATCCCTGCCATTCATTCTCACTTTTTGCATTACTTGGTTTTCCCAATGGAAAACTGTTTGGGTTATTGGAAAGCCCTGTCGAGGCATTCCCTAACCCAGCTGTTTGATTTATCAAGGTTTGAGGATTCTGAGGTGAATTTTTCACTGATGACACTGGAATTTGGGTAGTAGGTTTGTTCATTTGGTTCATTGGTAATTGGTTGCTATTATTATTCCATTTTAATGTATTTAAATCCGGACCGGTGGGTTTATTCCCTGTTTGACTGGGTTTCTGGACGGTGTTTGATTTCATTGAATTTTCCATATTAAGTAACATTTGATTCTGCATTGTGGTTAAGTTAACTTGGGCAGCAGGCACTGGTTTCATTGGGTTCTGAAGATTATTCATCTGGGTATTAATTGGAGGGGTTTGTATTTGTTGAGTATTTGGTGGAGTATTAGAATTTAAAAAGTTTGATACAGGAGTGAATTGAGCGGGATTGATCCCAGAGCCGCTGGTATTAATTGGTTTGGTTGCAGCATAACTACTCATTTTCGGAGTTGCTGGTTGGGAAGACAACTGACTGAGTGTTTTTCCATTTGGAGAGTTTGAATTGCTTTTTGGAAAAGAAAAATCTCCCAGTAAATCCGCAAATTGACCCGGATTATTTTGACTTGTCTGCCGGGAGTGTGGTCTCTGATTAGGATTCATTTGCAAATTCATTTTTACAATCTCAAGCTCCACGATAAAATTTTGGGTGACGAAAGACAATGAAGTTACTTTTAACGCTTATCTTCCTACAGAGCAGCCTTGCATTCTTCAACTTTTTCCAAGAGGAAGAGCCGAAAAAACAGGAGCAGAAACCATTGGGTTGCACCAAATATGAATGCAGAGACAAGGAGTGCGTGGATTCCCCGTTGGACTGTAAATGCACCTCTGGAACAAAATGTATAGTGGGTGACTGGTATGTGTGCGTACCAGGGCATCAGCAGTGCAGCTCTTTTAAATAATAAAATGTTGTTGAATTTTACTTTTTAAGAAATGACATCTTCAGAGGACGACTATGACATGGAATTCAAGGAGGAAGTGGATGAGAATAAGGCGAATGAACTGAGACAGCTGATCACTGACAATCCTTATAATCAGCAAGCGCATCTGGAATTACTAGATTTGCTGAGAAGTGATCTTGCAGAACTGAACGTTGCCAGGAAAGTGTTTGCGAATATCTTTACTTTATCTGTTGGTAATTAAATATAATATAGACATGTGGTTGGAATGGATTTCCGATCTCACAATCAGCGAATTAGACAACAAGCAAGTTATTGAATGTTATTTGAACGCATTGGATCAACAGAAAAGTAATTCCAACTAAAATGTAATTATCGTGCTTATTAAAAGTAGGTGCCAGAATATGTTCAGAATTCTTTGAATATTTGGTAATGCAAGTGGAAGACGGAAATTTGTCTAGAGATAAAGCACTAGAGTTGATGCGAATTCAGCTCAAAATATTTGCTGCTGATTTTAAGGAGGTAATTTGAATTAAATTTAGAGCCACTTGCTCTATGATATATATTTGGAGTTCATCAGGGAAAATACCGAGGAGTGTAGAGCAGAGTATTTAAAGAGACTGGAAACATTGCATATGGAAATCGATTCTACATTCAGCAACTATTCTTCATTTGAATCCAGTGTGCAGGATAATTATGACCAGAGAATGAAAAGTGCCTCGCGGTTAGTCAATAATGTCAAAAGCCAGTGTCAAAAGAGGGAAGAATTTGAAATTAGAATCAAAAATGGAAATCTTCAGGATTATTTAGAGTATTTGGAATTTGAAAAGGAAGAAAGTATGGATAGAGCTATTCGGATTTATGAGCGGATAGTTGAAATATATTACAACGATCCATATGTCTGGAATTCCTATGTTAACTATGTGTTTGATAGATTGAAAGAGGAGCAAGTGGAAAAAGTGATATACAGAGCTGTTAGTAGCTCAACTACTTGTATGGTGAATTGCGACTTGTGGGTTTCCTATTTGTATTTGATTGAAAAGAAAAAGGGAAATTTGGACGAAATCTTTCAAAGAGGAATGTACTTTACTAGCGGGAACCCTATAGATTTGATCAAGTTATTGGTTACACGGTTGACAATTGCAAAGAGACAACTTTTGAATTTAAATCAATTGGAAAGTTTGTACAAGCAGCTATTCGAATATCAAAAATGTAACATTATTTAATTATAGCGTGCGAAGCAGTGAATGTAAATTTTGATTTGCAAGTTACCATGGCAAAGCTTTACTGTCTTGGATTTGATGAAAAGCAAAAAGGATATGCAGTATTTGACAAAATATTGAAGGATAATAATGATATAAAAATGTGGCTGGACTATGCAACAACTGCCATTACCATTAAAGATTACGAGAAAGCCAGGGCAGTTTTTCGCAATTCAGTGAAAAACTACAAGAATAACATTGACCTCCTTTATACAGCATGGTACAATTTTGAGGAGCTTTATGGTTCGGTTGACTCGATCATCAAGTGTCGTCAAATATTATTCACTTGCAGAGAAAGAGACGCAGGATACGCAGATATTCAGCAAGAAACAATAGTCAAAGAAACGAAAAAGAAGCGAGAGCTAGAAATTGACGACGAGCTTCCAGAGAGAAAGAAGGTGAAGAAAGAAAAGAAAGTTGACATTTCTCAGTTCAAAGTGATTGACAGGTAGATTTGATCTAATGAAAGTAAAAACGCAGGATCGATGCTTTTCTTTGGCAATTTAGATGGTCATGTTACAGAAAATGATATAATTACAGTATTTGAAAAATATGGGAAAATCATTGATTTTTACATGATGCCAAATCCAGAGAATGGTCAACTAGAAGCATTTCTTGAATATCAAGATCCCCAATCAGTTAGAGATGTTATATCAGAAGGAGAATTTGAAGTTGGTGGATACACATTGACACCTCAAAGATGCCGCCCAGCAGAACTAAAGTGGAAGTTTAAGAATCAAGAAGAAAAAGACACCGTCTATGTATCCAATCTGTCTATCAATATCAACAAGATCATTCTACGTCAGCATTTTGGCTATGTAAAATATTTTAACCTAGTTTGGTAAAATTAAAGATATCCGATTACAATACAAAGGGAAATCTGCTTTTGCCTATGTACAATTTGCGCGACCGGTAATAGGCTATTAATATTAGGAAGAAGCAAAGGAAAGCTGCAAACTGAATGAAACGGAAATCGAAGAAGGACGAAATATTAGCGTAGCAATTTCCAATCCATTAAAAAAGACTTTTCATGAAGCTGATGAAAAAGTACTGTATGTTACAAATCTTTCAAATTCAATTTTGGAGCAAGATTTGGAGAATCTGTTTTCCACGGTAATTTCTTTTAATATCAGTGTGGTGGTATTAAGGATATTAGGATTATACTCGATCAAAAGAATAACCCTCGTGGGTTTGGATATGTAACATTTCATGATGTCGTAATTCATTATTAAAGATCTAGGAATCTGCCAAAAAAGCCCTTCAATTAAACGGAACGAGACTTGATAATCGGTACATTACCGTCTCTGTGGCAGATCCAAATATCCGCCGAAAGAAAGACTTGCGTGAACCAGCAACTGTCAAACCGACTACTCTTGTACCCAGAGCTGTAGGTAGAAGTCATCAAAAGAATGTCTTGAAAGCTCAAAAGGTCACCAAAGAAACTGCTGACAAAGACCTGAAACCGAAAACGCAGGACGATTTTAGAAAAATGCTCTTGGGAAATAAATGACCTTTGCCTTTACTCTTTTCCCTTGCCTTCTGGACATTGTGTCCGCCTTGAAATTTTTTCCAACTAATGACTGTTCCTGAAATCTCGCAACAAGAAATTCAAACTGATTTACCAATGAAGGATAAGGTTACAAAGGAATCCCAAGAAGCAGTAGATAATAATGCACTTGAAAATACTGTGGAGCAAGAGGATGAAGATAATTCCGTAGATCAGACCCATCAAGAAATGATCAACAGCATGACACTCAATGACGCTTATATTTTAATTCAAGAAGGCACTCAGTCACTTGCACTTGGTATTTATGATGATGCAGCAGAGAAACTGGCGATTGCTGTTGAAGTTCAGTAATTACTTTTTTAATTTCAAGAGTTAAGCATTTGGGACAGTATGCATTAGAGGTAGCCCCAACATTCTACTTGTATGGCAAGGCATTGCTAGCTGTTGGTGCTCAAAAGAATTCTGTTCTTGGGGAAAAGGCTGATCAATCAGTTCAAGAACAAACGATCAACAACCCAAACTTCTCTTTCCAAGGTGATGAAGAAGATTTAGAGGATGATGAGGGAAAGGTTTTGGATGAAATTGAATTGCCCCCTGCAGATGATCTAGAATTAGCTTGGGAAAATTTGGACGTTGCTCGCTTAATTCTGTCCTCTCAAACAGATGAAAAGTCTATACATCAATTAGCCGAGGTACACTTGTCTCTTGGTGATGTGTCTTTAGAATCAGGTAAGTTTAGACTAATTAGAAAACTTTGAACAAGCAACTAAAGACTATGAGACTGCACTTGCGTTGAAGAAAGAGCACTTTGCCAACAACCATCGCGAGCTCGCAGAGGCTCACTTTAAGCTAGCGCTCTCATTTGAATATTCCGAAATGAATGAAGAAGCCTGTGAGCAAGTAAATTTGGCAATGGAAGCCTTGCACAAGCGCATAGAAGAACTCTTGCCTCCAAACTCCAAAGGAAAAGAGCCGCTTTCTAAGGAAATTGAAAAGGAAGTGAATGAAATCCAAGGATTCCTTGCTGATCTGGATTTAAAAGTAATTGCTGCTAATCGTAGTTGGTTGACCTGAACACCCTGATTGAAAAGGAAACCGAAGGAGAGCAGATTGTTACTGCAAAAGCTCCTGCGCAAGACATTTCCAACCTCGTTAAAAAGAGAAAGATTGAAGATATTGTGCAAGATTCCAAGAAAATTAAAAAATAAAAGTTTCCTGAAATTTTTTAGTCCATGATCTGCACCATTGAAAACCCAATTGAGGCCTTGATCAACAAGAGGCTTCGAACCCAGCGAAAGCGAATGGTACTGTCTGAATTAATCAAAGACCAAAATCGAAAACTACGAAGCCGCAGATAAATCAACTTTGAACCAAGATCAGATAGAAGCCATTGGAAGAAAACCTGAAGTTTCATATTTAATCAAGGAATTTGAAGAAGTTTTGAAGCAGCTTGCAGTTATTGAAGGAGAGGTAAGCATTGTTTCATCAAGCAACAAGTTCAAGAGCAAAAAGCAGCTGAAGAAAGACTTGCAGAAACCAACCGATTATTGCAAGAAAAGAGAGCTGAAGTTGAATCGGAAGCTCAAGCAGCCCAGAATCACCTACACCTTGTTAATTATGCTCTTAATATGCACTGGCCCTCCTTGATTGGAAGACAATCCATCAACGAAGCTGAATTTAATGCTCTGGTATTGGCTAAAAATAGCTTGTTTGGGCCTTTTGTTGATGTTCAAAGGTATTTTCTAATTTATCCAAGCGCAAGTGCAAGTGTGGAATTCAGCAGACACTTTCATGAAAAAATGTACAACAAAAGCCAAGAATTATTCCAAGGTTCGCTTTTGACATTTGCGCAATTGGATGATCTAATTGTTCGTTTGTTGAACCCTCCTGCTGAACCAAAGTTTGGTATGTTTGGAGTATCCAGCGAGCCAGAGCCAATATCATTCCCAACCACTCAATCATCTGAATCAATTAATTTCTTGAGTGAACCAATTGTACAAGAACCGGTTTTGGAAGACCCAGTAGAAGGTTGCGCTTACTAACAGTAGTCTTGGAAGAAAAAGTAAACAAGCTAGTGATTGTAAAAGCTCATGATGAAAAGAAAAAGAAGAAGAAGAATACTAGTCCAAAAAAGAAGGTTGTTTCATAAACTAATAAAATAATGTGATTAACAGTCATAGTGATCTATGCGAGTCCGCCGATTACAGCTAAGCTGATTGTTGCGACTCATGCGATAGTGGACCGATCGTTTCGGAAAGCTTGCAATCCTTTTTTGCTGGATGACTCTGATGATGCCTGTGGCTTTAAAAACTTGCCTATAAAACAAAACCAAGTTAAAAATTAACCATGGAAAAAATAGGATTTTCAGCCGAGGATGCTAGCGCTTTGGCTTTTGAATTAACAGAAGGCTTGGCATCGATATCTATATCCCCAGGAACCAAAACCAATACCCTTAGGGAAGTTTTGATGACTGGTGGTGAACAACTGATAGATTTGCTAAATTCTAAAATACAAGTTGACATTGGAGAGACGATTTTTGAGGTCGGTTTGGAAGGTAAGCTCTTTCTGATATGTAGATGACGGATCTTCTATGGATTTGACCAAACAAGACTACCAAGTTGTTTTGACAAATGTTAAAAATGCTGCGGAAAAGTTGGGAGCAGATGTGACCCTACTACATGAGCGAAACACGCCTACCCTAATTACTTCCACAAACGCAGATCCAGTAGAATCAACAGAGTACAGGTATGCCCATGTTTTGGTGCGGTTGAGACCAGGGAAAATGCAAGATTTGCCAGAACTAAGGATATGTGTTGTTGGGAACGTAGATGCGGGGAAATCTACATTATTAGGGGTGTTGACAAAAAACACTTTGGATGACGGGCGTGGAAAAGCTAGAGTAAACTTGTTTAGATTCAAACATGAAGTAGAAACTGGACGGACATCTTCTGTAGGAACTGAAATAATGGGATTTAGCTCAACTGGTTCTATTGTCACTCCTCCAGCTGCAAAGCAAAAGATGGGATGGGATGACATTTGTTTGAAATCATCCAAAGTTGTGTCCTTCTTGGACTTGGCTGGTCACGAAAAGTATTTGAAGACTACTGTGTTTGGGATGACTGGCTGCTCACCTGATTTTGTAATGCTGATGATAGGAGCTAATGCTGGCATAATTGGAATGACCAAAGAGCACTTGGGATTGGCATTGGCTTTGCAAGTACCTGTCTATATTGTCATTACAAAAATTGATATGTGTCCTGCTAATGTATTGGAGGCTACCGTGAACCAGTTGGTGAAAATTTTGAAATCAAGCGGATGCAGAAAGATCCCAATGTTTATAAAATCAAAAGGAGATGTATTGATTACTTCTGGTCAGTTTGTCAGTGAAAGAGTGTGTCCAATATTCCAAGTTTCAAATGTAACTGGTGAAGGTTTGGATTTACTGCGCATGTTCATCAATTTATTGCATGTGAATTCTGGAAACAAGTATGATAGCAAAGCTCCAGTAGAATATCAGATCACCGATACTTTTTCTGTTCCTGGAGTTGGAACTGTCGTAAGCGGTAATATTATTAGCGGTATTGTACATGTTGGTGATACTTTGTTACTAGGACCAGATACTCTTGGAAATTTTGTTCCTTCGATGGTTAAATCTATTCACCGTAAAAGAGTAAATGTACCATGTGCATCTGCTGGACAAGGCGCTTCTTTTGCTTTAAAGAAAATCAAAAGAGCAGGGATAAGGAAAGGCATGGTGATGTTAAGGTATACCAATTCTAATTATAGTAAATCATTGGAACCACAAGCAGTAATGGAGTTTGAAGCTGAGATATTAGTTTTGTATCACAGCACAACTATCAAAGAAAGGTACCAAGCAATGTTACACTGTGGTGGTGTACGTCAAACTGCTAGAATTGTAAATATGACAGATAAACAGATATTAAGAACTGGTGATCGATCTATTGTAAGATTTAGGTAATATATTATTAACCAAAGATTCCTCCAGCATCCAGAATATATCAAAGTTGGTACCAAAGTGTTGTTCCGTGAAGGAAGAACCAAAGGTGTAGGAAAGGTTGTGTCAATAATACCAGAAGCTAAACAAAACTGAATCCAGTACTGCGATTGAATGTAATATATATTTTATTACTGCAATTTCTACTTTGTATCCTTTTGTGGTAAGTCTCCAAATTCTTGTGCAAACATTAACTTTATGGCATTGATCTGTTCATCTAGCCTGGATTGAGTATCAGCTTTTGTCAAGTTCATTTTTGGATCCTGGATTGCTGGTGCTGGTCGGTCCCGATGATATCCATGAGTGATTGACACAGGATTTATATTTTCCACAATCCCGATCTTTGAAAACTCAAACGGAATCGTTTCAGTAACTTTCCCGTGCATCCTAGATGTTAATACCAGTTACCATAGGTTTGGCACCTCTTTGAAGGTAATCGGGGTCGATTTCGCATTCTGAATGAACTTGTTGACTCTACTTGTCGCCAATTGTTGGGTCTCTACCATTGTATCGATTTCCAAACTCTTCTGGAGCTTTTCAGTGGAGCGCAAACGCAGATACTTTAGCAACTGTTTTTGCATGATGTGCTGATCAGTTATAAACTCTTCCTTGAGCAATTCTGCAACACTCTAGCAGTTAATTTGTATTACTTGAGCAATGGTTTCCTTGCTTTTTGGGGTATCCAGCTTTTTGTCGCTCTTGCCAAGTAATTTTGTCGTGCCTTGCATTGCTTCAATTGCTGCTGCCTGTATCAATAACAATTACAATTGTTGGAGCAATTTCAAACAGCTCCGAATCAGATTCAACAGCAGCGAGTTTAATTTGTACATTTGCGCTCAGTGTTTCAATTTCTCCAAAAGTTCGGTTGAATTCCATTGCCATTTCTTCAGTGAATTTTGGGGGCTTTCCAAATACATGGTCCTTTTCTCTATCAGGATAATGCCGCATCATGGAAGTCTGTCCTTTTAATTTTGGCCGGAACGGACTCGACCTCATGTTGCTTCGTACAGTATCCAGGAAATCTTTGATTAGAGCGAGCCCTTTTTCTGTTGTAACGGGCACTCTGGCAACTTTGGGTTGATTTGCATTGATCATTTCTTCACGAGGTTGGGAATCCTCTTTGTTTGACATTGATTCCACGAGGTGTCCAATCAATAGTCTATCCTCCTCACGTAACTGCTCCGTCATGAATTGACCCCTTTGCTTCAAATTTTCAATATATTTCAGGAATTGGTATTCTTGGCTGATTTGTTTTACAATTACCCAGTCATAGGATTGATTGGCATTCAACTTTCGTTTCTCCTGCAACTGCTCTTGCCGGCGCTTGTGCTCCAATGACTTTTCATGAAGCGTCATTAAAAATCTAGCAGATTGGTTGATCTGGGTTAGTCTATCCGACCTTCAAGATTAGCTTCTTTTGGTCCGACTTTACAATATCCAGCTTGGGAAATCTGTCCGATCCTTTGTTAATTTCCAAATACCCAGCTTGTTTACTAGCTTTGGAGTCTTTGGTTTTGGTTTCCTCTTTGGAATTACATGAGTTGGGGTTTGTCTGCTTTGTGCCTGGCGGATGTGCAATTCTACATGATTCGCTAATGGTGGGAGCCTGCTTAATATACATGTACCACTTGGATTTACTAAGCCTTTCCCTCTCCTTTGGGTCTACAATTGTAGGATCAAACGCCGGTACTGCTCTCAGTGTCATGGAAATTGTCAATAAAATCAGACAGGTAAACAAACCTCAAGGAGAATATTATTAAAACAAATCGGTGTGCAGAAATGGTTTTAAGGCTCTCTGCTTGATTTATTTTTTGCCTTGGCTCTGGAATCAAAAAGTTGCTTGATGGTTGACGGAAACGAAATGAATAATCCGGACGGCTCAGAGGATATTGAGCTGTTATTTAATCGAATTTCAGATACAGAATCTTTATTTGAATATGACGATTCGTTACCGCAAATCCCGATTTCTCATACCCTCCATAGAAGCGAAACCGAGCTTGATAAATCAATTACAATCTGGAACGGTCTAGGATTAATTGTTGGAGTTATAATCGGAAGCGGCATATTTGCCTCACCTGGACCGATTGTTGAATATAGTGGAAGTGTGGGAGGAGCGTTATGCGTGTGGGTAGGGGCAGGATTTCTATCAATGTGCGGTGGTTTATGCTATGCAGAATTAGGAACGATGATACCCTCTTCTGGAGGCGAACACCCGTACTTGAAAAGAGCTTATGGAGCGCTTCCAGCATTCTTATTTAGCTGGACAGGAATTTTAGCAGGCAGACCTGGCGGAATTGCGATAATCACACATACCTGTGCTGAATACATTTCAAAGATTTTGGAAACCAACTCTGGTGAAGGAAATTCACCATTCATTATCAAAGTTCTAGCGATTAGTATAATATGTGTAATTACATTTATCAATTGTATATCTACAAAAGCAAGCACAAGGGTTCAGGATTTTATGACCACACTAAAGATTTGTGCGTTGGGTTACATTGCAGCGATGGGTGCGTATTTTCTATACAAAGGATCTCCCACAGAAAACTTTAAAAGACCAATTTTTGAAGGTTCTTCATCTTACCCAGGAAATTATGCACTTGCCATATTCAGTGCTCTGTGGGCATTTGATGGGTGGAACAACTTGAATGTCGTCACTGGTGAATTAAAGGAGCCATCTAAAAATCTTCCTAGAGCGATTATTGGTGGTACTATTCTGGTTACAATTTGTTATTTTACAACCAATATCGCCTATTTTGCAGTACTAGACAAGACAACCGTGGCACATTCTACCACTATTGGAATGGTACTCTTGTTTTAAATCTAGGACTTTGGGAAAGCAGTGTTTGGTAATGTTGGAAGCTCCATTATTCCATTGATTGTAATCATATCGACTCTTGGAGCTACAAATGCTACTGTATTTACGGGGGCAAGAGTTACTTTTATTACATCCCAGCAGGGCCATGCTCCAAAGTTTCTCTCTACTATATATACTTCCACTAGAACTCCGGCAAATGCACTCATACTACAAGCCGGTCTCTCCATGCTCTATATTCTTTCCGGTGATTATAAGGTGCTAGTGAACTTGTATTCGTTCATCGCTTGGTCATTCTATTTTCTATGTGTATTTGGGATCTTGATTCTAAGAATGACTGAACCATACGCCGAACGGCCATTTAAAGTTTGGCTAGCATTTCCAATCGTGTTTTCAGTTGCATCAAGTGCATTGGTAGCATTTAGTATTTGGGAAGCACCTACACAAGCGCTATACGCACTCTTTCTCATTTGTAGTGGGATTCCAGTGTACTATGTTGGATATAGATTTAATGTCACTTGGGAAGGTAAACACGTCTAATATCAGATATAGTCATGTTCATTAGCTCCTTGTCATCATTTGTAAGAGTAAAAGAAAGTATTTCAACACTATTGTCGAGAGGAGCCTACCAGCGGCAGAACGACATGGACACAAATCTAGAAATGCATACTATGAACAATTAAATAGATATAGAATCAATTTCACTAAAAAATTCATTCTTTTATTCCTAAATTGGTTCGATATAATTTCCCGGTACTAATCCCAGGTCTTTCAACACAACTAACGAAACACCCAGAGTCCAGTTTCCATATATCTTTACTTTCAGGGCAGTTAGCCAACCGTCTCCGTAATTCTTGTTGTATCCCAGGAATTGTTCAATTTCTTTATGGAAAGCTTCTGCTGGAGGGTCCATTTTAATATTGACAGACTTTTGCGCGACGGGTTTTTTCTCTTCTAAATCATCAATTGAAGACCAGCGCTCAGTCTGTTCTTCCTTTGGTGGTTCTGGCTTATCTATGGACACTATTAACAGCTCCTCTGGGGATTCAAGGGACATTTCGTATTCCGTTCCTTTGACAAATGGAAATATGGTACGGGCTCTATATATTTTCACTACCATGTCCGGTTGTGTGACTAGCGCTTGTATTTGCTTTGTTATTTTAGGTATTAATGTAGTTTCCAAATCCGCAATTTCCACCGGTTTCTTTTCTACGTTTAAAATGATTTACCTTTCCCTTTGGATTGAGTTGGTTTCTTGTCTTTATTGATACTGAATGACCAGGACCAATCCCAGTCTTCATCCGTGTTTGATTCGTCAGAATCGTACTCTTCTTCCTGCTCTTCTGCCGGTTGTTCCTTATGCTTTGACGTCTTCTGTTCCACCGCTAGTGTTGGATAAACTCCGCCGTATCTGGTATCTGTCGGTTTGTAAGCGAAATCGCGAATAATCAAAGTCATGGATGAGATTTGGGAAATTCGTTTCAAGAAATGCAAAATATAAGACAGTACGAGTCGTCAGAAGATGAACAGGAAATCAAACCGCAAAATAAGAAAATAAAGATTCCCGCTTTTCCAAGTGAGGCGAAGGAGAGAGGAACACAGGGCAACTGGGTAAGGATTGCTTAATCAGCCAACGTTTATCTACATTGAGAGTAAAAACCATTGACCTAGTTGACCATGACGAGCTGCGAGAACTGAATTCAACAGTTTTATTGGAAGCGAGGAAGCTATGCCCGGAATTGCAAGTGATTGAGGATATTCACATTAGCCTGTCACGAACGGTGAATTTAAAAGTATTTCATATCTCTGGATTGCTGGATAAACTGGGCAAGATATTCCGCAACCAGCAGAGGTAAATAATTTTGATTATAGCTTCACACTGCGGACTAGAGGGATACGAAACTACAATAATGATGACAACTCAAAGAGCTTTGTATCGGTTGATATTGGCTTCGGAAGCGATATTCTCACTAGCTTGGTAGATCAAATCAATGCTATTCTTGCTCAATACAAACTGCCGACCTACTACAAAGTAGTTTTCGTTAATTTAGGACCCCTCATTCCACTATTCAATTGCATGGACGAGTGGGTCTTTGAAATTTGAAGCAATTCCTTTGATGCTGTCAAATCCGATTGACATTACTGTTGGCGAACTCTACTGCATGATTGGAAATCAAAAATATCAATGGAATCTGAAATAAAGCAAGAGTATTTCTCACGCAGAGAGCGCGTTGTTCTATATTGTGATGTCACATTGAAGTGATATCATCAAAACTTTTCTAATCAAGATAGAAAAATCGACTCTGCTTACCATTTCAAACTTGCATGAATAAGCAAAACAGTCATATGAGTATATCTCCAAAAGTATCATCAGGCGCAGAAGTAAACGAAGGAATGGAAGTGAAAAAGACGATTACATTTACAGGTTTCTAAAGTATAATTCCTAGATAAAGTCAGAGTACAACAGCACCCTGGCCAACAAGACGAACTAGATTCAGTACGCAGAGATTCATTTATGGCGACTTCACCTGATAAGCTAAAGAATGAAGCAAACGACGTGACGGAGAGTCAGACACTAGAAGATCATGCTTCACTTTTATCCGCATTCTTATCATTCAGATCTCCAGACTTGGAATCAGAATTTTCCAGTTATTTTGTAGCATTAAATCTTGCTCGATGGCGGAAAACTCTAACCGCATTATTCTCTGTCCTCTCAGTGTTATATATATATTTTATAGCGAGCGATACCATTGGCTATGACCAATACTCATCCTTATACTTACCTACAATTAATAGCGGTGCTACTATCACTTGCCCCACTGGAATTTATTGGTAAGTTACCTTTTATCTTAGCAACAAATGCAATCCTAATTACATTTGCAACTCCTATGATCCCATTTACGATGCCGCCTTTTGGTTTGTAGTGGTGCTTGTTCCTTATATTCTTGGCTTAGGCTCGTGTTATTACATCAAACCACAAATTTTTTACGAGTCAATCGACTTGGTAACGTCCCTGGTTGTGTTCTTTCAAATATTTATTGGGGTTGGAGTTAGAACATTTGTACTCGAAGCACAACTAAACTTTTTGCAGCCAACATTGGTTATGACTTCATTGCTGCTCCTGTCATTCTTTGGTGTCAGGGCTAGATTTATTCATACTCTATTAACAGTGGGAACAATCACCTTTGTATGGATAATTATGAATATCGTTGCAATGATTTTGAATGGTAATATTCCAAGTGAAGTTTACGGGGCTTTTGGTCTGGGCTTTGCTTGTATAATTATCACCTCTGGAGTAGTAACATTCACTTCTTATGAAACGGAGCACTTCTACCGAATGCAATTCTTAATGTCCAAAGATATGAAGAAGCACAATGCAAAGCTTAAAAACCAGCTTTTAACACTAGCCAAATCGTATAATCAAAAGGCCGTAAAGTCCATTGAATCTCCATTAGAAAGGAGTATGATGGTTATAAGATCAGTGATGGCAGACCCAGGATTGTCTTCACGCCATTTGCTGGCTCTTGGTCAAGTAACATCACTGCTTGGTTCTTCAAATTTGCTTACTCCTGATTTTGAAAGTACAATTGGCGATTCCATGGATAATGAACAACAAGTACAATTCTTTTAACTATAGGCATGGCTATTTTCTGAAATTGCCGCCAGAAGGAGGAAGGGCAGAGGAAAATCAAACTACAGAAGAAGGTTGTCCACTACAGCTGAGAACCCTACAACTAATGTGAAAGCCCCAACCAATGAGGAAGAAAGCACTCCAGCGACAGCAGAGCCTGAAGCAGCAACTGGAACCGTGGCAAACGCTCAGCTCACAGGGGACGATAGACGCATTTCTAATATCGCACAAGATCCTAGAGCTGTATATCCACCAGAAATAGAAGAAATTGCAAATTTACTATCTAGATACAACGACTACGACTTTAACCTATTTGAATTAGCCCGGGCTACAGGAAATAGAACATTGATAGTAGTCTCGCACCACTTGTTTGCTCAGGCAAAACTATTTGAAGCTTTTCTCATACCTCTAGACAAATTTGGAAATTGCATCAGTGCTATCGAAAAAGGCTACCATTCTGATTTACCATGTAATCATTAACTAATTCTAGATCATAATTCTCTTCATGCCACAGACGTACTGCACTGCATCCATTGTTTAGCAAATACCACAAAAATTAAAGATATCTGGTCTGACATTGAGCTTCTTGGAATGTACTTTGCTGCTATAATTCATGACCACGATCATCCAGGCTACACAAACAACTTTTTAGTCGCTACTTCCGACCCAAAAGCTATTTTATACAATGACAAAGCAGTACTAGAAAACCATCATTCTGCTTCTTCGTTTGTAGTACTCGCCAAACCAGAAAACAACTTTTTAGCACATTTGACAAAGGCAGAATTTAAATCAATCCGAGAAATAGTTGTCGATCTAGTTTTAGCAACAGGTAAACGAATTTAATGTAGATTTAACTCAGCATTTTGCTCTACTTTCAATGTTCAAATCCAAAGTTGCCAGTGCAGAGACATTTGATCCATACGAAACCAGAGAAGACCGTATGCTACTATTCAAAATTATGATTAAATGTTCTGACGTGTCTAACCCTACAAAAGACCTCCCAATTTATAAACAGTGGACTAGGCTGATAATGACTGAATTCGTATGCCAAGGTGACTTGGAAAAGAAGCTTAGTCTCCCAGTTTCTCCTTACATGGACAGAGATAACGTTAATGTTGCCAGTTGCCAAATCGGGTTTATTGATTACGTTGTACAACCGCTATTTGGAGCGTTAGATTCATACCAAACAATTCCATCAATAATAAGTAGACTTGCGAAAAACAGAGAATATTGGTAAGACGAAATTAACAAAAGGGGTAATTTGAAACTGCAAGGTATTACGCATATTCCAGAGGATAAAGTGTCAACCAGAGATTTACAGTAATTATTGTTAATGTAGAACTTCACAAACTAAATTGGAAAATATCAAGCACCAAGTTGTTGTTGATATGACTGCCGGTAAGGGCGGCAATGATTCTTGATTTTTTATGGATTTATCATGATTCGATGTATTTAAAAAATAATATACTTTTTCAAAGTAAGATTTTCAAATTTATAAACCGCAAACCACCACGCGCAAGTAATCATCGCCAGTATAGTAAAAGTAGGAATATTTAAATTTATTGAAAAAAATCAACGCCGGTAGTTTCTGTCTTCTTTGTATCTTTCATCTCTTCTCCTTTCCTGTGTTCTTTGTCTTTCTTGTCTTTGAGTGTAACCTCCAGGGGATCTAGGACTTGAATTGTATCTGTCGCTAGATTGATATCGATCTGGATTTCTATCTTGTGATGGATATCTGTTTTGAGAACGGTCTTCGTAGTCTGGTGGAAGTTTGAAATTGTTTTGCTTGACAGGTTCTGCAAGTGGTGCTACATGATCTATTGTTAATCAATATTTACTATCTTGTCCACCATGAATGAAATGTCCAGCAATCATTGCCAATACGCCCACTCCAGCCAATGCATATCCTACATATGGCAAGTAGGAAGCCATATCAGAACCGAAATTGCTCTTGAACAGAGAAAATCCAAAGTACATGTTCACCAAGGCAGCCAAAAAAGTCAGTCTTCCCAGCCACCAATGTGCTCGATCATACCATGGAATAGAAGTTCTGTTAACTTCAAACAGTTGATCAGAAACTACACCCAGTATCATTTGTGCAAATAATAAACCAGTAACAAGTATACCAATCAACTATCATTAAAAAATAATTACTTTGTGTGGGTTATTTCCATCCATCCCAAAGTGAGGCCCAGGTCGATACAAGAAAATAAACAAGATACCAGTGACAGAGCAAATGCAAACACCAACCAACATGAACAGAGTATGTAAACGCAACCACCAGATACCAAGAGCAGTCTTTAGGTATCTGGCTATATAAATTCCAATAAAAGGACAAACTATCCAAGCAAACATTAGCAAGTAAGCATGAATAGTAACAAGAGTGGAATAAGAAAAGTCATCTGGCAAAACAAGAATTCCGCTACTAGGTCCAGCAACTACTTTCGGTGCAGGAACAGTTCCGTTACTGTTGGTGACTTTAAGAGTTGTAAAATCCAAAGGACCAAACCCTCCATGTTTATCATGAATATCAAATGAAGTATTAGGATCCGTAGGAGTACGAACAGGATGGTCAGCATAAGCATAACTGTATATACTTGAATTCGTTAGTTTTATATCTGTGTTTGAAAGTGGTCTGGTGAATGAGAATGCCAAGTTAGCCCAGCTAGGAGCAGGTACTTGAAGAGTGGTTATTTTTGAAGCAGTGTTAGGGAATGGAAGAGGAAGAGTAGTTCCAGTACTTTTCCTATCTGAAATCATGTACTTTCCATTGTTGTTCCATCCAACTATAACTTGGGTACCATCCATATCATCTCCATTCATAATTGACACCCAACCTTTCGCAGCTGCATGTACTGTGATAATTACATTCCCTTGGCCATCAGCATTGCCAAATACTTGAATGGTGCTGGGAACACTTGCGGAGGTTTGTCCAGCAGCCAGGGAAACTTGGTTAGTATTATTTTACATGTAAATAAAAGGAATGAAAATAAATTCATTTCTGTCTATTCTTTGTAAACTTTTCCGTGTGCTTTTGAGGCTTTGTGACAGTCCAAATTTGGAAGACAAAAGATGGAAACTGTGAGCCCAACCGTGAGGAATTTTTTTAGTAGGAATGGCTCAGGCAATATCATGGAATCTACATTGAATAGTTCCTGGCTGTGAAACCTACAGATGGACATAAATGCACTAATTATCCATGTGACCATATTATACTTTTTGCAAATGACAGATATCAGAATTAATACTGGACGGAAGAAAGGCAGCGCTAATCAGATTCGGATTCGGATTCGAATGAGCACATTCTTTCAGAACAAAAGAGACTACAGTTTAATATGTCCAACAAATTAGGACTGTTATTTATTATGGGTTTGAAGAGCGTGTATTGGAATAAAGGTGAGTAATCATTTGAATGTGTTATCAGTGATTATTTGAGGCAGAATCCTACTGATTTCAGAGTACCAATCCTTAGATTTGAGGCAGAATCCTACTGATTTCAGAGTGCCAATCCTTAGATAGATTTGAGTGCCAATCCTTAGATATCAATATGACGAGTCTCAGACATGAACTAATGTGCTAGTATATATTCCAACCAACTAGTTATCCAAGTCAGGTGAATCATTCATTGTCAGTTTCAAAAATTTTTTTAACTTTTTTTTGTAATTCATGACATCCTTTTATGATGAAATTGAAATAGAAGATTTCGAATACAATGAAGAAGAGGAAATGTTTTACTTTCCTTGTCCATGCGGAGACAAATTCCAGATATCCAGACAAGACCTTGCGGATGAAATTGACGTTGCCACTTGTCCCTCTTGTTCGCTGATTATTAGGGTTATTTATGATGTGGAAGAGTTTAGGGAGGAAGGGGAAACAGTAGATTTTGACCAGGAGGCAGTTGCAGTGTAATAAATTATATTCAATCATTACTTGGATTTTTACATTATCGTAAAGGTTTTAAAGTACTCTTCTGGATACATGGATGTAAAACCAATGATAGAATACCTGTACATCAGAGTACCTGTCTATTAGATTAACAAAGTAGTAGTAACAGTCGTGTAGAAATTAAAGAATTCTAGAATATTCGAAAACAAAAAAGTTAAACTATTTTTAATAGCAATTCAGATAGCTGATCCAAAGCTTCCAATTTATCCTTTTCCCTAATTTCTTGTTTCTTTACTTGAGAGTCTTTGATATTATCTGTTTTTAATTTATCTATTGGGTCTTGTTTCACTCCACCTTCCTTAGTCTCTGTTAAACTGGATATTTTAATCTTGTCTACTAAACCAGTTTCACAAGCATCTTGCTTCTCCAGTTCTTTCAAAGGTTGCTCTGTATTCAGCAATTGATTCAATAGTGTTTTCCGATCTTTCTGTAATTGCAATACTTCCAATCCAAGTAAAGTTTTTTCCTGTTTAACATATTCAAAATTCTTTGCTTCTTGTTCTTTTATACCTATGTTAAATAGTTTTACTTTTGAGCATTAATAAGCGATCATTGGCGAATTGTAATCGCTTATCTATGATTGACAGCTGCTGATTAATGTTGCTCGATAAATTACTCAGTTCAATATTCACTAGGCTACATTAGTTGAACTTACTCTTGTATCTGTTTGATTTTGTTTATATTAATTTCATTAATCTTTTCATATCGATTTCTTTCTTTTGTATTCACTATTTCCAACTGACTATTCTCTTTTTGTAACTGATTGATTTGACTGTTTAAATCTAATACTAGAGAATCTTTATATAAAATCTGATTCTTTAAATCTTGAATCTCCACGTTTTTTTCGTTTTTTTCTTCATTACATCTATCCAATAATTCATTCAATCTGTTGATTTCCTTGTCTTTTTCCAGAATTTCAAATTTATGAGTAATCATCAGTTGGTACACTTTAGATCTCCAGCGTAATAATAAAGGTGGTTCTTGCTTTGAATATTCGCCCAATATGCTTTCAAGAGCTTTTATTTGGAGCTCTAGTTTTGCAATTTCATTTTCATTTGGTGGAAAAAATTGATGCATTTTCTTTTTCGGACAAGAATAAATTACACTATTATTAAAGCTTAATTAAGCTTTTATCAAGTTTGATATTGTTTAACTTTGATATTATTTAACTTTAATAACTTTAGCAATACTAAACTTTAACTAGTTTAATTTCGATTATAGCTTGCAGTTTCTTTCAAAGACAGTAGAAAGGAATCAGCCGATAGAGAATTATTTATGCACATGGTAGATATGAATAATAGAGCGCGAAAAACGTCATTTCAAAATGTCGCAGGATGTATTCTACTCCATAGCATTTGTAAATCTAGGTCTAGCATTCTCAATAATGGACTTGCAAGCAATCAAAAGCCGTAACCATATATCTATCGTCATACTAGTTTCTAATTTATCCGCGTTTATATTCTGCTACTGTCAGCAAGTAATTTCACTGTACAATATCCAACCAGGAACAGTAGAATATTATTGGATGAATACTATAGTTTACTTGTTTGATTACATTTCTTCAGTTTGTTTGCAAGTAGGATATATCTTGCTGATGCGCAAGCTAATTGATAATCAAAAAAAATCAAGACTGGCTTTGGGATTACTTGCATTTCCTTTATTTTATATAGCTGCTACTGTTATTGGTATAACCAGTGGCTTACAGCAAAACCGTTCTTCTTATGCCCTAGTTGTATTCAATATCTGCAATTGTTTTTTGGGAATAAGCAATTTGATAACGCATGGGATTATTAGTTACAAAATATGGTGTTTGGCGGATAAAAGCGCAATCAAGAATAGAGACAGGTGTTGTATCGCGTTTCCGTGGATAACTTGTATCCTATTTTTGATAGTAAGTATATTGGGTGCTATTATTCCGCAAATTGGTGATGGTCCGTCTTATACGTTTTGGACTTTGGATATCGTTGCGTTGCTGTTTGCCCAAAAGTATACAAGCAAAACTACTGAACCACAAAAGCGAAAGTCTAAAGTATCTGTTACTGATTCTAAACAGCGATCAGTCAGAGATTCAATAAGACAGTCTGTATCTGATAAGGAAAATAAATAGTTTGAATTTGGTATTATTCAAGATGGATGAGAAATGGAGAGTATAATCTTGAACACAGCATTAAAGTAGACAGTGAGAGGAAACTGAGAATTGAGACATTGTAGTGATAGAAAACGCTGCATAAAAGTAGATATTATTGCAATACTTATGGGTGTAATTCTTTACTTGAAAATGCAAAACTGCAGGAAAATAGTAGCGATTGGATGGAATTATTCAAAGCATGCAAAAGAGCTAAACAGCAATATCCCAAAAGAACCACTGTTCTTTCTCAAACCCCCAAGTTCAATCATTCAACAACCTGAAAATATAGAAATTCCGAAAGGTTGTCTGGTTCATCATGAAATAGAATTGGGTATAGTAATAGGAAAGACCGGAAGAAATATTATGCAGTCGGATGCGGATCAATACATTGATCATATAGTCTTGTGCTTGGACATGACTGCGAGGAATCTACAAAATGAAGCCAAGGAAAAGGGCAACCCATGGTTACTAGTATTAATACAGGACTGTATCCAAAGGGTACGATACATTCACTCCAATTGGTAAATTAATCAAGAGGGAAAAGATTAATTTAAGTAATTTGGAAATGAAACTCTTCAAGAATGGTGAATTGAAGCAGCATGGGTATACTAGAGATATGGTCTTCAAGTACATCTTTTTAATCTAGTTTTAATCATATTATTGAGCACGTTTCTTCTATAATGAAACTAGAAAAAGGTGACTTGGTTTTGACTGGTACTCCCGAAGGTGTTGGGCAAGTAGTTCATGGTGATGAATTGGTTGGTAAATTGTATAATCAATCAAAGTTGCTGGATACAATCACATTTAAAGCAATAAACAGACCCTCTGAATAAAAAGATCAAGAGTATTCTACTTTTAGTACAAGTTAACTGATAAAATTATCTTAGTAATAATTGTTAGGCAGGGTGATTATTTTTAACGCGTAATGGAAAAAGTATATTCACACTCAAATGCAAACACACCAACAAGAAAAGTCCTAATTTGTATTTCAAGCAATACTGATAATGCAAATGCAATCTGTGCTTGGGCTTTTCAGAATGTCTTGAAACAGACTGATATGATTACTCTAATAAATTGTAGGTCGAGTTCCGAGTTCTCGATGGTAAACAAGAAACTTCCACCTGGGGATTACGAAGCATTACCATTATGTACAATCATTGGAGAGCAAAAGAAAGCACAAATAGAGATGCTTATAGAAGTAGGCAAGTTTTTCCAAGCAAAAGATATTCACATTGATGCAATTGCAGTAACTGGGGATGCGAGACAAGAAATAGAACGAGTTATTGAAAATGATTCACCGGATTTGGTTATAATTGGTAGTAGAGGCTTGGGTGCTGTGTCTAGAGTTTTATTAGGCAGTGTATCTGAACATGTAATTCATCATTCCCGTGCGCCAGTTGTTCTAGTTCCCCTCAGCAAATAACGCGTAAATGGAAAATAAAGATACGACTCTACTTGATCTTGGATTTACAAAGCGAGTATCTTTTAATTATGAATTGTTAAATCTTGTTACATTGGATTTAACTGGCAATCAACTAGAATACTTTGATGCTTCAAGTTATCCATCTTTACAGTACTTGTTTTTGGCGCGAAACAAATTGAACTCAATCAAACTAAAGAAACTAGAATTATTAAATATTTCATTCAACAAAATCAAGGAATTAAAAGAAATCGATATAGCTCATCTATCAGCAAATAATAATCAAATTTCAAGTATATCAATAATCAACTGCAAATACTTGGACTTGAGCAACAACAAGCTTGGTGAATTTAATCAAAGTATAGAATTGGATTATGTAGATCTGTCCGGCAACCCGTTAAAAGGACTGCAAATACACCCCAAAACAAAATACATTACTGATATTGTCAAGAGCAACAGCCAAGAGACTCTAAATGAAGAACCAGTGAAAATAGATGTAGAAAAAGTAAAGAGAACAATACATCCAAATATTTACAATTACTTTTGCTCCAGGAACCAGTTTGGCCAATACGAATCTAGAATCAAAGATCTGCTCCCCCATTTATCAATAGACATTCTAGACTTTGTAGAAACTTGCTTGATAAACAAGATACTATGCACTAAACAAACTATTTATAAAATTAATGCTATTGAAGAGAGTAGGCGTGTATTGGAAGATAATGGGTATCGGTTGGAACGATTAAAGCAAGTATTGGAATTGTATTTTATGGATAAATGTAAGATTGAAGAGTACTTGAACAGTCACGAGTTGGTTATTGATAAACACTTTTTATCAAAGCTATTATCCAAGAATAAAGCATGAATAAGTGTAAGATTGAAGAGTACTTGATTGGAACCCTAGGGCTAATGGAATTACTCTATACACCTAGGGTTGCTGAAATTACACTTGAACAATTTCCAACACAGCCACAGAATGATTCAAAGATTGCCCAGTGAATTGTTGATACTTGTACTACAGTATATTTCAGCTAGGGATATATTCCACTTATCAAAGACAAACAAGTATTTCAACAACTCGTTATTCCACTTTAACCTCCTTTTAAAATTTATTGAAATCGATAAAATATGGCCAACACTGTATATAGATAAGCAACTGGATATATTCCATAATATAAGAAAGTCCTTTCTAGTGTTTCCGATAATTGAAGTATTTTCTGATATTCTGGATATTCCAAGGACAAACAAACTCATAGTAAAACCAAGAAACAATTTCAAATTAGTAGGAGACGTAGTGAAAACTAATGGATCATTTGACCAGGGTATTGATCATGTAGAATTCAATACTGCACACTTGTACATGTACAATGAGCCTCCATTTGTAAAGAACATAAATTTACAATTAAAGACATTGGAACTATCTCTATGTCGAATCGGGGACGAAGGCATACTTGACTTGGTTAATGGAATTCAAACATTAGAATCTTTGGGGCTGGGGTACAATAATATTACTTCCACTGGACTGGTTTGTTTATGCAACCATTTACCACCTAATCTCAGGTCACTATCAATATGGGGAAATCCTATTCATTTAGATGGCCTGCAGTACTTGTCACTCAAACTTAAAGAAACCCGAATCCAAAAACTGTTTTTATCTGGATTAAAGATTGGCCCAAATGACTTGACAGTATTGTTAATAGAGCTACCCAATTGTATAGTAGAGGATTTACATTACCAGAATATCATTGAAAAGGATGCTTTGAGAGAATTGTTTAGGATATTGGACAAGAGTAGATTGAAAAAACTGGTTGTTGGATTTGATAATGGTTTGCATTCACCTTATATTAAATTTCAAAGAAGAATAAAGTATTCATGATTTTCATTAAAAGTGTTACTCTACCACGGTAACTCTAACTCTGCAGAAGAATCTCGTACATACTTTATAAAGCAATAGCAGTAAAGGCTGCCTTGAAATCTACTGTATCACAGTAACTATACAGTAGAAACAGAGTTAATCAAAAACCCTAACCCTATTCAAATAAGTTACCAAAAGTAAATTTACTTTTTTCAATCTTGAAAATGAACGAATTGAAAATATTACTAATGGGACAGAAAAAGTAAATCAATTTAATCCAGATCAGGTAAATCCAGTATCCAGAATGTAGTCTTCAATAAAATGCAAGCCAATGAAACCCTTTACCTGGAACAAACCTTGAAAATCCACAAAATCAATATTTCCTCGTTCATCGATTTCCAAGTATGGGACTGTCCGGACTCAATAGAACTGGATTTCTTTACTACAAATTCACTCGTTTATATCGTAGATGCACAAGATGATTACATCGAATCGCTGCATAAACTTATTCCAATTCTGCTGAATGCTTACAGTCAAAACCCAAAGATTTCATTTGAAATATTTATTCATAAAGTGGATGGATTATCAGATGACGATAAAATTGATATCCAAAGAGACGTGTTTCAACGAATCAATGATGAACTGATTGACAATGAAAAGCAAATCAATCTATCTTTTCACCAAACGAGTATCTACGACCACTCTATCTTTGAAGCATTTTCGAAAATTGTACAGAAATTGATTACAGAATTACCGGCATTAGAAAATCTATTGAATATGTTTTGTTCAAATTCAGGGATTGAAAAAGCATTTATTTTTGATTTAAATAGCAAGATTTATATCGCTACTGATAGTTCTCCAGGTACTCGTTATTAATACAGTCGATATGCAGAGTTATGAACTATGTTCGGATATGATTGATGTGATTCTAGATATGACGTTTATATATTCAAATGAAAACCCATTAAATTCAATAATTCATTTGGATAATGGAATGTTGCTATATTTGTATACCATTAATGAGTAAGAATTACTAATTTAGAAAACTTGTACTGGTTTGTTTGATTAGGAAAGAGCAATTTGAAAAGCAGGGGTTGGTAGAGTACAATTTTAATATTATTTCCAAGGCCATTCAAACATTAATGATTCAACAGCATGAATAAAAATCATTTGCAAGATATGTTATGAAATAACCCATGAAACCATTAATATCTTTCTCGGTGTTAATCTATAAATACTTTATTTTATCTTACGCATGGTTATGCTTTAAATCGAATCGACATCTATGTTAGAGAATTCTTACATTGGACATTTACTGCTATTCGCAAACCAAGATAAAATACACTTTTTGTGGAACCAATGTAGACACGGTAGCCCCATTACAACCTCCTTCTTTTCGTAATCAGTCATACACACTACACACTGCTCCAGCTTTTCATCTTTATACCTGATAGTAGGATATCCTTCGTAAATAGATTTTGGCAGTCCAGTGTTGACAGATCCAATTGAATCACCTAACCGTAACAGTGTTTCATAAGAATCATCGAATTGATCATCTGGGATATAGTTGTTTGTTGGTATATCTGTCGCGAAATCTTGATAATTATCCATCTCCAACTCCCTCTGGAGCAAGTGAAAGTAAGAGGCTGGTTGATAGGCTTCATACTCTTCATTCTGCAATCGCCGCGCCAGCTCTTCATCATCTGCGAATGCATGTGGTGTAGCCCTTTGTACAGGTCTAGTAGTAGAGGCAATTATTTGTATATCTGACGGTGTGTCTGGAGATATATCGATAACAGATCGATTAGTCGGCGTGTCTACATCCGTGCTAATATCGACAATCAAAGGTTTCTTTGGAGTGTCTTCAATTACTGTAACTACAGAGTCACTTTCCCTCGATCTTTTGTTTGACGGCATATTCGTTTCACTGGCGCTCCTTTTTTTCGTCTTTGCCAAAGGCTTACTCCTGGAAGACTCTCCTATTTCTCCCTGTCGCTTTCCTTTCTCCGCATTGGACTTTGTATCCCTCACAAATACCAAATCGTCTTGCGGATTAGATTTTTCCTTTCCTTTCTTCCTAGCTCTTCTTGTTGATTCAGTTACATTATTTTCGCTGTCCAGGTCTACGATTTTTGTCTGTTTTCCCCTTATCATACTTGAACCAGGAGAAAATTCAAACTATTTTTCCCTCTCCGCGTAATACCATGAACGACTCTTGTACGCTAAACAAGACCTACTCCAAATCAGCCCATGATTTGGCTGAAACCGCTTTATGCGTGCGAGATGCTGCCAAAGGCATAGGTATGTTTTCGTAAACAGCAGGAAAAGCACTTTTGAAATTAGAACACCCAACTTCAGTAATGATAGTAGCAAAGATGATGGATCAAAAATTAGTGTATTTCACCAGAGAACTTGCTAGGCATTTAATTGACAATCGGAAATTAGTTGTTTATATTGAAAACAAGCTTCTCAACAATCCGTCATTTTACTACTCGGAAATCGTACAGAAACACCCGCATTATGCGAAATACTTGAAAGGATGGACCGCAGAATTATGTGCTTCTCAGCCGGATAATATCGATTTTATTATTACTTTGGGAGGAGACGGCACCGTGTTATACACTACGTGGATGTTCCAAACTACCCAAGTACCACCTGTTATTCCATTTCACTTGGGCTCATTAGGATTCTTGACTAATTTCAAAATTAATGAAGTTGACAGTGTTCTAGATAGAGTAATTCAACATGGCAGTCTTATTGATGGCATCCACGTAAATATGCGTATGCGCTTGTCTTGTACGATATGGAGGGCTAAAGATAAAGAAGTTGGTCCAGTAACAAATTCATATGATGAACGAATGCCGGATGAGAACACGTTAGCTGGTAATCATTATTGACCTAGAAAAAAGACCACTGTCCAGAAGCTCCTTTTTTGAGCGGCCAGGACGGTCTCCAGAAAGAGACTATCGAGGCTCGCTGGAATCATTGACGAAATCATACGATATTTCTTTACCAAAAAAGCAATCGAAAAGATCAAAATCAGTTCCTAGTTTAAATGAACAAAAAGCAGTTCCTGGAGAGACTTTTGAGATCCTTAATGATTTGGTGGTAGATAGAGGACCGTCGGCTTACATGTCGCAACTTGATTTATACGTAGAGGAGAAGCCATTGACTACAGTACAAGCAGATGGCTTGGTTGTCTCAACACCGACAGGCAGCACCGCATACTCTGTAATTAATACTAATTTAGTTATCTGCAGGTGGAAGTTTGGTCCACCCAGAAGTCCCATCCTTTCTAATAACACCAATTTGCGCACATTCACTTTCATTTAGACCGATGCTGTTACCAGACTCTACAGAGCTGCAAATCAAAGTACCTGTTGATTCCAGATCTACTGCTTGGGCATCATTTGATGGCCGACACCGTACAGAACTTAAGCAAGGCGATTATATTGTAGTCAAGCTGTCAAGGTATCCAGTGCCTACCGTTTGTCAAGATTCATCTAGTGGTGATTGGTTTGAGGGGCTTAAACGAGCTTTACACTGGAATCAACGAACTAGGCAGAGGGGAACGGAAAATACTCAGTTTGGAAGTAATTTGAAACTGGAGGCTTTTGGTGATGAACCTGAAGATTTGGATTTACTAGCTCAAGATTTGTTTGGGATGGATTTAGGAGAATAAAACTGTTGGTATCTTGTTACAATCGAGATATTTAAATATTGTATATTTTTATTTTTGTTGTACATCAAAGCTACCGCGGTAGGTAGCATCAAACGAAATAGCATCTCTAACATCTTTTACTTCTACTCTTGGTTCATCATGTACATCTGAACGTTCCGATAGACTAACTGCTGTTTCTGTTTTCGCAACTCTCTCGGTAGCCATCATCGAATCTTCAACTAGTATAGGTTCCACAGATCCAAATACCCCGAAATGGAAGAACCCTTGGTCATCAAACACACCTCCGTGTACAAAATTATCATCATCAGTGAATCCTTGGTGGAATTTACCCTTCTTATCCCAAAATCCAAAGAACCCTGGCGTAGTTGGCGGCCTTTTCATATCTGAAACAATTGGACCAACTTTTTGGTTCATTACTGGTTTGTAAGGCTTTGAAACCGGAATACCAGCTGGTTTCAAATTACCTAAATCTTTTACAGAGTTTTCTGCTCTTTGACTATCATAATTAGTGCTCTTTGAATTCTGTCTAACTATTGGAGGAGAATTGTATGAGGAAGGCTGAGCATAGTCGTTATATTGTGGGCTGTAATTCTGAGGTGGGTAGTTTTGAGGATAATTCTGAGGAGGATAAGATTGAGGAATATCATAGCTTTGAGGCGGCGGTTGGTATGGAGCAGGAGCTTGAACTGGAGGTGCAGGAACAGGATAGCTAGCATATTGCTGTGGTGGAGGAGCAATAGGAACTATTTCTACAACTTCCTCATAAGCGTACTTTTGCTTTGGAGCTTCATATTGCTTTGGAGGAGCTTGATAATTTGCAGGTAAAGGAGCGGGACCAGACTTTTCAGGCCTCGTTGCTGGATTGAGTTGAGGTCTGTAATCATCAGCTGGCGGTGCAGGAGCGTTAGTTCGAGAGTAATCATTTCTAGATGAATTCTCTCTTGTATTATTTCTACTTCTTTCCTCACTTCTTTTTGAACCGGAAAATGGAGCGGCAATTATAGCGGCCCCACCTTTAACTACTCCCTTTGTAGCTTTGCTAGCTGTCTTTCCAGCAAAACAGCAAATATTACAGCAACAACAAATCCAGCACCCGCATAGACCCAGAATCAAAACTGCGACACCAATAATAATTGCAATCACCTATAATGAAATATAACGTACAGTTGGAGAGAAAAACGACTTTGCTTCGTCCACTGGGGAAGTGCACACCTGCTTTATACATAACTGGCCAGTAGGACAACCGCCTAGCGACACAGTGCTATTAGAAATACATGTGACTAGCGTTGGAGTACTTGCTGATGTTGGTACAGTTGCAGTTCCAACAGGTGCACAAGTCCCAACAGGTCCAGTAGGAAACTGACAAAAAGAGCCTGGACAGTCACTGTGAGAAGTACAAGTCTTCTGTGCAGCTGCCAAGGTCGCTATCAATGACAGTAGCAGTGTGAACAGAATCATTCAAAAAGTGTAAAATGAAACAATTTTCATTTTAAATGAGGCGTTGTTTCAAGGTCTCAATGGTGGCTTTTCCAAATTGGAACAAAAAAAGGACTAAAAAACAGCCTGAAACTACCATCGACTGCCTTGGGAACCATTTTGCTGGTTTACGAATATGGAGGCGAATCGTTTTTCGTGAAGTTAATTGTCGTTTTTTCTTGTGTAACATTTGGCTACTCAAAGGCCTTTATGAGTTGGGCAAACGAATCAACTCACCGCAAGAGATTTTTAGCTAGTGACCAAGCGATATTACAAAGTATTTTTAAAGGGGATGTAATTAACACAAAATAACTGCTTATTTCTTGAAGATAATCATTTCCATTCCTTGGTCCTGTCCTTCAGCCAACACGGTAAATCCAATTTCCAACCCTTTCTGTCTTAGCCAATCAATAGAAATTCCAAGCTTTTCATACCAGCTAGTACACAATTCCCAAGCACCTATATTATATTTGATTACCAATGCCTTTCTTTACATGAACCAAATCCGTGATTTTTACCAAGCATCCATTTCCACTAGACTTCCATTCTAAAAAGCAAGTAAACACGGTTCTTTCATCAGATCTGACGGGAATAAATCTAGCATTAATTCTCTAAAATCCGCTGAATTTCCATAATTGAAAATTGCGTGATTGGAGATGATAATTGCCTACCTGTCACAATCAAACATTTCCACAGTCAAGTCTCTGAACGAAATAAAAAACAAGCCGTCAAGCATTTCATAAACATTCCTAAGAAGCAATTCAACCTCGTCAAGGTTTGCCAAATGCGTAATTGAATCTCCCATGCAAACCACTACATCTGCCTTGTGAGTGTAAGACAGCATATCTGTTTCTACCAGAGTGTAGTTTGTATTTGGTGCATTCTCTTTCAATTCTTCTAGCAGCTGAGCAGATGAATCCACACAGTAAACATGATATCCTGTATTATATATAGTTACCTACATTAGTACAACTAACCTAATTGCATTAAAGGGATAGATTGGAATCCAGAACCACATCCCAAGTCAACTGCGATTTTACCCTTCCCATCTTTGAGATAATCAGAGAGTAGCTTGTAGTTATTCGATTGCTTGGCACCGCCGCCTCCAAAAGTCCAAGTATAATGCTGGGATAACAATGAATGATAGTGTGATTTTACTCTCGTATAATTTACACTATGCATCATTGCGAAAAAATGTTAAACTTTTTTGCTTACGTAATATCTCTACTTTTACGAAATAAACTGGCCAGCTGCATTCCTGTTTCTAATACAAGATCTTTTGGTATTTGCAATCTTGTTTGGCAGCTTGATCTTACTAGTTTAGATTCACACAGTTTGAAGAAAATCATTAATGCCTAATTACAGAATTAATGCCTAATTACTGTTTATTATATATTAACAGGCCCGTAAGCTTTCTCTAGCTCTCTAATCTTTTGCCCAATCAAAGCTCTAGCCCTTTCATACCACTTGGAATATTTACCCCCTTGATAAGTGTTCAAATCCAATGGATTGCTTTCATCAGGATCAGTTTTCAAATTGTAGACAGACGTGTAGCCAGAAGAGTCAATAGACATCTTCATGTCTTTTTCTCTGACTTGAATGGCCCTAAGACCAGGATTGGAAAACCCAAATCTTGGTTTATCGATTGGCGGATGGACGAGGCTATCTCCTTCATACCCATAGTCAAATCTGGTATTTGGAGTAAATTTGTCATTTAGGACATCCAAGATAGTAGGTAGGATATCCATGGTAGTTCGATCACCTAAAAGTTTTCTATTCTTTAACAAAGGCTTCCACTTTTCATTATCTGTCCACAAGATTAATGGCACCTTGAAAGTCACTGCTAAACGATTCGTGGTACCAACCATACCCTGTTCACCAAAGGCACTACCATGATCACCGTTGATAATCAAAAGAGTTTCATTCGCGATTCCCTTCTTTTTCAAATAATCAACTACTTTTTTGATCATTGTATCGGTGTACGCAACAGTGTTGAGATAGTTGTTGGACATGTGGAACTCTTCTTTGGCAAAATCTTGCTTTTCCCAGCCCTTTGGCGAGTTCCATGGATGATGGTTGGTGTTGGTAATTGATGAAAAGTAGAATGGCATCTTTGATTCGACTTTCTTTTCGATCCAGGCAAACATTCTATCCAGCATTACATCATCATTGTACCCAAAGTAATTCACAGGATCGTATGGAGCGCCATCTTTGAATTCCTTGTCAATTTCTTCTTTGCCATACATTGACATGTTCATCTTTGCAAGAACCTTGTCTAGTTTATCAAAGACGGTACATGGCTCCATAAAAATAGAAGCAAAGCCATTCTGTTTCATATGCGTTGGAAGACAAGTCTTGTAATATGTCCTTTCATCTTCAGAAATAAAGTCGGATGGGTATGGATACATTGAGCATTGCATTGCCAAAATAGATTTGATAGTATACGAAGCAGCAGTTGATGCACCAGTTGCAATTGAACATTCCTTTACAAACTCATCCATAAATGGCGTGATTTTCTTTTCAGACATTGCTTTTTCAGTCAATACTCGTTTAGCAAAAGTAGAGTTGTAATTGAAAGGATAAACTTCTGCTCTTGCTGATTCAAAGGTAAACCACAGCACGTTCTTGATTTCTGATGTGTTTGTTCGTTGAAGGAAAGAGAAATCAGATACTTTTTCAATTGGTAAATCTACATTATTGGTCTTGAAGAAAGCGTCCGGCTCTGTGCTTGATATGCCCCAGGAAGATACTCTGTCGGTCCATGGCGCAGCGATAAATTTGAATAGCACATACTTTGACATGTTGCTGTAAGGCCAGAGGGGGCGAATTAATAACGCACCGAGCAGATACACCATGTACCAAGTTGCCCACTGAAAAATCTTTCTCTTTCCAATAGGCTTTCTGGTTGATAGCGAAATGTATTGCGCAGTGTCTTTCTGTCTCAAGTAATTGATCCAAATGATAATTGCCAAGATCACAAAGTAAGTCCCGTATATTGTCTGCATTGTAGTCATTTCTTCAGGAGAAGATGCCATCTTGGAAAACTGCTTCCAGTTGGCAATTACTTTGTAGATGATACCAACATCCAACTCTGCCCCAGAAACAAATATCGCAGTTATGCAAGTAAGCAGCAGGAACAAATTGAACAGTTTTACAAGCCCAAGCACTAAATATCCAAGCATTGCCCATCCGCCAAAATTAGAAATCAGCAGAGAATCAAGGTAATATCCTCCAAACACTAGAATAAGGTCTTGGTACATGATTGAGGGAAAGTAGATGAACATTTCAATCCAGTTGTAGTGGCCAATGTCGAGATATGCCAAAACGCATTTGTAAAAGAATCCAACCAACAGAATCGACAGAAAGTACGATTTACTGAATATGAACAAATATTGCATTTGGAAAAAAAGCCTCAGAGGTTTGACCATGTTTTGTGACAACTTTGGAACACGGCGGCAAAGGCAAGAGGATTTCAAACTAAATCAAAAATACAATGGCGACAAATATTCTTTGAATGCATATCTCTAACTTGGTCCTCAATATTATTTTCTTTGGTTCAAATTTTGTCTTGTGGCTTCTTTTGTACTTTGAACTAAAAACCGAGGAAAATCACGTGATCAACCGTTGGTATGATTGGTCAAGCTTTAATGAATGATTGGCTCTTATTGGTCTGTCAAATTGAGAACGTTATTTATTGATTATGAATTCTGGTCTAGATTTGAAAATCAGCTTTTCATAGATTACTGTTCTAGAAGGCAGTACAACAATGGGTTCTTTAAGAGTCTCTTTTTTGCCTTGAATCTTGTGGTTCCTTTAATCAGCTTTAATTTACCCTATATACAGATACGGATATACAAATTCTCCGAGTTTGGTTTTGGTATTCGATTCTTCTAGAAGCAGTTGTCCCTGTAGCTCAATCAGGTAAAGTTTATCCATTCGAGATGCAATCTGAAAACCAAAGTGTCCAGAGAGTTGAAGAGCAAGTCCAGGACAAGGAAATTCCGACCGACAACAACCAGCAACACCAACCGCAAGCAGAGGCGAATACGGAAAGCAAAGAAACGCAGGGAGAAAGTAATGCCGAGCCACCAGTGCTTTCAGAACCAAACAAACCAACAGAAGAAAAGTTTAAATGCAAGCAAATTGCTCCAGACAAGTGTATTCTTTTACAAAACGAGAATGGACCTTGTCCGTTATTAGCCCTCGCAAACTTACTTTCAATAACCAACCGCATCGAGATAAACAGAGACCTTTCTTTGGAAGAGCTTTTAAACCTACTCTGTCAGTACATTTTATCCATTCAAATCACAAACGCAAACGATGAAAAGATTCTTGACGACACGCTCAAAGTGCTTCCAAGGCTAAACTATGGGTTGGATATAAATATTTACTTTGACAGTATACATGTGGAATATACGGATTTACTTTCGCCTTTTGAATTGCTCAGAATACAGATTTATCATGGGTGGGTTATTGATCCTCAGGACCAATACTATAAAGTGATCAATAATCTAAAGTGCTACAATAAGGTAATCACACGTAACCAAGGTGGTAGAAGAAGGAATCAAAGATACGGTTGAAGGGCTGGTGTGCCGAGAGTTTTTACAGCAAGGGCAGTTGACCCTCGCTGGCATCGAAGCACTTTTGGTTACAGTGAACGAACCATGTGTATTCTTCTACAATAACCATTTCAGTGTTCTTACTCGAAATGAAAACAAACTTTATTGCCTAGTGACTGACGAAGGATACTTTGATGAAGATGTAGTATGGCAAGATTTAGTTCTAGATGGTGACTGCAAGTTTTACAACTACAACTTTCAAGAATTTGGGACTGGGAATGATGATGAATTAGCGAGGCAGTTGCAGCAGCAGTACGATTATGAAGAGCAGCAAAGACAACAAACAGAGAGAGCTATAGAGCAGCGTGAAAGAGAGCAGAGACACGAAAGAGCTGGTACCGAATCTACCAGTAGCAGCAAAGAAAAAAAGAAGGACTGTATAATTCAATAAATAGTTTTACAAAAGATTTCAATGTGTCGATACTGTATATATTTATTGATATCAATGAGTAGATTCATAGTGCTGCTGAGCCAGCTCTCTTATCAGCTGGGCATTGGCTTGGCCAGACGCATCAGTCATTTGAGAAAAGATGGACTCCTTGTCTTGTAGTAGCGCATGCGGAGTGTCGAATTCGGCAACCTTGCCCTTGTCAAGCACAATCACTCTGTCAAACCCAGCAATGGTGTTGAGTCTGTGTGCGATACTAATCACAGTCGTCGACTCAAAGTGGTTCTGGATCGCCTGCTGCACCAGCTTGTCAGAGTCGCCATCGATAGACGACGTTGCTTCGTCCATCATCAGAATCTTTGGCTTTTGCAGGATTGAGCGGGACAGGCATACCAGCTGTCGTTGCCCGACAGAAAGGTTTTCGCCGTTTGTGGTGATTGAGGCATCGAGTTTCTCTGGCAGCTCTGAAACATAGTCCTTCAACCCAGAGTATTCGAGCGCCTTCCACAACTCGTCGTCAGTATGCTCGCCAGTGTGATCCAGGTTTGATCTAAAAGTGCCGTCAAACAGGACCGGCTCTTGGGAAATGATTTGGATTCGGGAGCGCAGAGTGGCGAGCCCCAGCTTTTGGATATCTTGGCCGTCAATGATGATCGTTCCCTGCGATGGCTCCATGATTCGGAAGAATGCGGTCAGCAAAGTGCTCTTTCCTGACCCAGTCCTGCCCACTACACCAACCTTTTCACCAGGCTTGATCAGGGCAGATATTCCCTTGATAATGACAGAGTCAGGTCTGTTTGGATACCGCAACTCCAAGTCTTTGATTTCAATCTTTCCTTCTTTTGGCCATTGAGTAGCGTCAGGATCAGTTGGCTTGGCAGTTTCATCTTCTCTTGGGAGATTATTGCCATAGTAATCCATACGTTCCACAGCATTCATTTCTGCTTCGGCAGTTGCAAGTGTACTTAATAATGCAGTAATACTTTCAGAGATTTGGGTAGCAGATGATAAGGAAAGAGCGACACGTGATGCAAAAGCAATAGATGAGCTGGTTGTAAGCACTGCAATCAAAGCCATTGCCAATGAGAGAAACGAGGTTAATACTGATACACGCAACTGGAACCATATTTGAGCAGATTGGAAAATATATGAAGGTGCTTGGGAATCATCCATCAACAGCCTTTGCTTGGCTATAAAAGACTGTTCAACTCTATAAGCTCTAATAGTTGCCAAGCCAGTCAATGTTTCGGAAATGTGTGAGTCTAATGGAGATTTACCAGTAGAAGTAAGTCTTTTCAATTCGATATTGGCTGGTTTATACATGTTGAACAGGCCAATAAACAGTATAGGTAGTACTACAATACCGACTATAATTAAAAAATAGCTTACTTAAAAGATACCAACTTCCTTGCACAATTAATACCGTCGAGGAAACGATAGAAGCAACAGTAAAGATAGTTGTCATAAATACACCAACGATTCCATTATCCAGAGCTTCCACATCCGTGCTCATTCTGTTTATGATTCTACCAATAGGGTTGCGGTCATAAAATGCCATGGGTGCACGCAAAAGTCCTTCAAGAGCCATATCATGAAAGTAGCAAGAGGCAGTAATAGCAGCAAAGAAGAATAGCGAAATAAAGAGAATATTAGAGACCATGTTTGCTAAACCGATACCAGTGTATACTAGCAAATATAGTGTAGTTTCGTGGAATCCAGGAGTTGAAGCTTCAGTAGTCCATCTGGATAGCCACCACGGATTCAATGTTTGCGCAGCAATTGTAACACAGACTGCAATCGCAATTGCAATTGGTTTACCCAGACCCTTGTACCCTTTCAAATAAGTGAAATAGACCGAAGCTTTAACTTGGCCCTGACGCTTATCCTCTGCTTCAATAAAATCTTGAGTTTCATCGACAACAGCTCCGCCAGAAGCAATCTGCTTTTCAATAATCTTTTTCTCTTCATCATCTTGCTTTTCATCAAACTTGTATGATTCCAGCATTTCCTTTAATTTACCATTTTCCTTGTGGATCAGTTCATCAAATGGTCCAGCTTCAACTATTTTACCTTCGTGGAAAACTAGAATATGATCTACTTGCTGCATGTAGTGAAGTTGGTGGGTTGCCAAGAAAACGGTTTTGGAAGCCAACTGAGTTTTAATTGCATTTTCAAATACATGCTTTCCAACTTGGGCGTCGAGTGCAGCCAGAGGGTCATCCAGCAAGTAAATATCAGCATTAACGTAAATTGCTCTTGCTAGGGACAATCTAGTTTTTTGGCCACCAGATAGATTAATTCCGTTTTCACCAATTTCTGTTTTGATTCCGTCCTTGAATAGCTTCAAATCATCTCTTAAACCAGATACATCTATCGCGTTTTCCAATTTCTTGTCATTTGCCTCTTGATCAAAGACGATATTCTTTTCAATGGTACCAGTCAATATCCAAGGCTGTTGTGAACAGAAGGCTATTGAACCATTGATTTTTAAATCACCTTCAAGTCTTTCGGACTCATTAATGAGACCAGAAAAGAAGGACGATTTTCCACTTCCGATTTGCCCAACAACACCCACCAACTTTCCAGTTGGAATTTCCATGCTTATATTTCGTAGATGGAAAGGTGGTTTTCTTTCCTCCTTTTCATTGCTTGGTTTTTCCTCAGCTTTTTTCTTTCCAAAGCTAAACATTGATTTCTTTGGAGCATCCGACTCCTTTTTCTCGGTCGTTTTGTCCTTCTTTGCTTCTTTTGGTGGGCCTCCTTTTCTTTCCTTTTCTTTTCTAATTTCCTCCTTGATGACATCCAAATCTTCCCATTTCCAAGTAACATTGTCCAACTTGATAGCTGGCAGGGCTGGATCTACCGTAGAATTAAACAGCGACGCTTCTTTTTCATCCAGTTCATCAGCCAACAAAAATTCGTGTATACGCATGATAGATTTACGAACACGAACTACAGAGCTAAGTGTGAACGATAACTGGTTCAAACTACCAACTATAGCACCAATATATGACAGAGCAGCAAATATTCTACCAGGATTCATCTTGTTTCCATCCCTTACAGCGTAAACAGCAAATGTAGCAACAGTCAGCAAAGTCTGGGAAGAGAAGAGCAAAGCAAGAAAGATACACAGAATAGATATAAACTTTTTCAAGTTTATAATTTGTTCTCCTCTGAATTTAGCTACTTTATCTCTGAAATATCCTTCCAAAGCCTGCAACTTGATAATCTTGATTCCGTAAAACAATTCACGCATCGCAGCCAATCTCGCATCATTAGCTTTGATCATTCTACTGATATACTTGTTCAAGAATGGGAGTAGTACTGCTGTAGATAAAGCAATAGCACCCAAGATTCCGGCACCTGCTAGAAAGGCAGATCCAACTAATCCCCAAATGAAATAAATGTTGAGACCAAACTGGATGGGCAACAACACTACTTGGCCAATAATCAACAACCCATTGGTAACAGACTGAACATCTTCATTCACCATATTCATAATTCTCCCCTCATTAAATTTCTACATTAACGAATATTACTGTTTTAGATTTGGAGGCTAGAGTAAACGACTTTTGGTAAATAGCTCCGGTCATGATCGCATTAGATTTTTGGGATATCTTTCTGTTAATGTTGGTGTTTAGCGAAGTGAATATTGTGTTGAAGAGCAGCATTCCAAAATAGATGAAAGCCAATGCAACACCGTTATCTACCCATAAATTATCTCTATTGAATGGATCAATGGAATTAACGAGCTGATGTTAGTCAAGAGTACTTGTTCAAGGGCTTTAGGGATATACAAGCCCAGTACAATCGTAATTGATAAGCAAATGACTGAAAAGAATAGTTCTTTGGACATTATCCTTGCAATAGCTCTAAAAAGCGATGGTTCCGGTCCTTTGCCTTCTCTGAATAGTTTATACTCTACAACAAACGGTTCAAATTGCTTTGACAAGTTTTCAGACTTGTCATTATCGTTCAACTCGTACAAATCGTCTTTGGTTAATGGTTTCTTTTTGGCTTGACGTAGTAGTGGGGTGAGCCAGCTGATTGTAATGAAACTCAGTAGTCCTGGGTTTATCTGCTGTTTTTGAGTCATTGATGTTTTGGCTTTTTTGGTTCTATTTATATTGACTGTGACGGTCACTAACTTCGGGACTCGCAACTTTGGTTTTTATGGACAACTCATCGGTTAGTCAGAGTCACGCCATTTTTATTCTTTTTGGGCTGCTGATTATATAAATTTATTATGCAAGATCCGATTTATTAATAGCGGTTGTTTCGTTTTTTCTTGTAGTTTTATTTTTCCGTTCGGGCCCAATATTTCGGTAAAACATCGGCGAGTGAATGCCGACATTATACTCATTACGTGGATCAAACAATAATGCATGGCGGTGTCAAGCGGCCACTCCTTACATTGTCTACTCTTAATATATGAATATTATCTAACCCTAATGAAATATCTGAACTGCTGAAGTTCTAGTACCCAGGTGCATAATTCTGGTGGAAGTAATATATCCAAGTGCATAATTCTGGTGAAGTTCTAGTACCCAGGTGCATAATTCTGGTGAAGTTCTAGTACCCAAGTGTACAATCCTAGTGGAAGTAATTTATCCAAGTGCATAATCCTAGTGGAAGTAATTTATCCAAGTGTACAATCCTAGTGGTAGTAATATATCCAGGTGCTTGCTGTCACACTTACCTTTCTACCTCTGGATACAAGCACGCTCCTAATCCAACGAGGTCCTTTTGCGAACCTTATTAATATATAGACAAATAGATTAATTCCAAGTTTTTATTACAACTTTTGTCTGGTAACTCCCAATTCCAACATTTTAGCAAAAGCTGCAGCAAAGTCTTTAAAGAAAGCTTCCTTGTCCTTTGCGTATAATTCAACATAAGGCTTGAGTTTAGGATCCCAAATCAAAGCCATATCAGTTGGAAGCATCATCAATTCATCATCAGGATCAACGTATTGCTTTGGTCCATCCCATTTCTTTTCTCTCCAGTCAACATTTAATAATAATCTGTAATATTGGTTGCTGAAACGGTCTGGAGTGTGAGTCCATGGTCCAGAAAAGCCAGATCTGTCAGTGTGGCATCTTCCAAGAGAGTGGGCACCAGATAAAGCTACAATATCTTGGTCATTGAAGCCCATTCTGTAAAATACATCTCTAATATGCTGGGCACCTTGAGCGGCATCAGGAAGTCTACCATCTAGATATAAATAAAAAAGCTACTTGGTGGAATGACTTTTGATGGTTGGGCTTGGGCTACTTTTGGGGGAACATCGCTTCTTCCTCCTTTCCATGGGACTTTAGGGCCGTTCATAGCTTCAATGGCAACAACACCAGCCAAAGTCCATAAATCAGCATAAGAAATCCAAGGGTGCTTTTGCTTGATTGGTTCCAAAAATGCTCTATAATTAATTCCAATTACCTTGCGTGTTCCAAACCAGCATTGGCACCATCAGATGATTCAGGTTTGAATCTCATGGTAGCTCCATTAGACCCACCAGTCTTGGTTTTGGAATCATAGGTTCCTGAAGCATGCTGAATATTAATAATCGCTTACCTAGGATTAATTTTACTTACCCATGCTAATCGAACGAGAACAGGACCGAGAGAGCCATCGTCCCAATCTGGTTTCTTTAGGCTGCGGTTAATTTATGCTTACATTGCCACAATATCTTTTCTTACAGCGTCGTAATTTTGAGCCATTTTTTTCTGATTATAACTTTTTTCTCTTGATTTTTAACTTCACATGCTCGAGTCATGTGATTTTGAGAGTTTCTCCAACTGAAACAAAATAGGTTAAAATTTGTAATGCAAATAAAGTTTATATCCAATTTTTATCGTATTAAAAAGTTGGATTAATTTCCAGTAACTCAACCTTGGATTAACACTGCTTACATCAAATATTAAAGTAGAATTAGGAGGTATAACTTTTCCAAATCCTTTCTTTCCATATCCATACTCTGGGCTTATCGTTAGAATGGCATGCTCGTTGAGGGACATTGAGAGAACCCCCACGTTAATTAATCTTACCTTCATCCCAACCTCTAATGAATCTGCCAACACCGATTGTTCCTTTGATTGGTGATCTGCCTTCCGCTTTTGAAGAATCAAATACATTTCCGTTTTCTAATTTCCCAGTGTAATCCATCACTATTACATCTCCTAACACTGGAAAAGTCTTTCCGTCTCCTTGCTTGACGATTTTCTTTGTCCATTGCGGTTTGTCTTCTATTTTGGTTTGCTTTGGGGATGATACCATAAAGTAGAGGGCTATGTTAGCCTGGAAACACCTAGTAAAGCAATTAAGCCTATTATAGGAAATGTGTAGGATCTCTGCTTTTTTGCCATGTGAGAAAAAAAGTAATTGGACCCAAAAAGTCTTGCTTTCTGTATGGATAAAGCTCAAGTCTTTCAATTACTGTATATTGCCAGTGTATTGGTAGTCGACGAGCTGACCCACAGTAGTCAAACAGCACCAGGAGCTCCCCTCAAAAGGCTATATGCTAGCAGTATCTCTCCCCACCTAGATTTTTCCACCCCTTTGGTGTACTCCCCTCAAAGGATGAGTAGGTGGCAGTGTACACATATGATCCAAGAATAGATCCCCTTCAAATTAATTTACATCCCCTGCCAGGAGGGCCAATTGAAAATTATTTTATTTTCGTACATGATTGCATCCCTCTAGAACAATAGAGAATTGGACCCCCTCATTTATGATCCAGTGTGACACTTTTCATCATCTTCATCACCATAATTATCACAGATGAAAGAGACCTGTGTACTACATTGCCACTAGAGTGTTGTTGTTGTGCTGTTTGACACTGGCATTCATTCGTGATTCATTTGGCATTACAATGTTTTCATAGTCACGCCCCTGCCACAGATAAGAGAGATAAACGAGAGGTGGACCCAGGGAGTGTAATTTTTTTCAGTTGCAGTTGGTACCCCTGATAAAGATGGCTTATTATCCCTCCAGAGTAACTGCTAATTTCGCCGCTCTTGTATAAAACCATTGGCAGCTTATCTATTATCAGATGAAAATACCTGGGACGCAAATGTTTATAATAATTCCAGCAAAGAAGAGCCCTACTTCTCCAAAAAAACCGCCAAATGCATTCATGCGCTACAAATCTCATGTACAAAATCAAATAACGCAAAAATATGGTCAAATTCAAAGTAGCGAAATATCTAAAATTGCAGCTGAAATGTGGAAATCTGAACCGGAGACTGTCAAGAACTATTTCAAAGATTTGACAGACTTGGCTTATATGGAATACAAGAATAATAGGATTAACAAGAAGAGAAAGAGCAGTTCTGATGTTGAATCTATTGGCAGAAAAAGCTTTGATCTGGAATCAAACAAGAGTGCTTCTATCAATTCACTGGATGAATTGGATAGCTTTGACTTTACTTCATTCTCTACGGGCTGGTCTCCTACTATGAATGATGAACAATTCAAGGAATACATTGAAAGAACTTATTGTCAATAAAATTAATTTAACTTGCTTGTATTTCACTTTACAAATAGTCTAGTTCTCGAATAGTCTACTTTACAAGTAGTCTAGTTCACAAATAGTCTACTTCTCGAATAGTCAAGTTCACAAATAGTCTACTTTACAAATAGTCTTGCGGTTCTCAGTGCAGATTTCCCTCAAGGATGTTGGATTGACTGCCATTAGAGAGGTTTAAAGTTTATCTTTTCCTCTGCATTTGATGCATTTGGTGCCTTTCATCTCTTCTATAGAACTGATTTTTTTCTATTTCTGATCTTACTGAAAAGTACTATTTTCAACCTTGTGCAGTAACATTAATGGAATTCAACTTGTAGAAACACCATAAAACAGAGTGCTACTCAACTCAATTCACTATCCATCCTGTTTCAAATCGACCACCTGTCAAATCGACCACCTGTCTAATGTACAATGAACATCCGCAAATTACCCCTGTCACCAACAAACTCAAGATCGAATTCTCGTGATCTAGGCTAATCGATGAATAATATAGACTGCATTCAATATAACTTTCCTTTGTAATCATAACCCACTTTAAAATATTGAATAGTCTATTGGTTTTGACGCGTCTTAAAATATCCACGACGGTAAAATAAAGTCGGATCAACAGTTTCTATGAAACACAGGGGTCAAAGAAATCTGGGTTTGATGAGATCCCCCCGAAAGGCACTGCTTATACCCCTGCCAATCTACCCTCCAAGGAGAGCTAGCGTTGCCTCTTAGGGGTCTTGAATGTTATATATAAAGCCCAAACAGACCTCGACGGTTAGTAAAAGTTAGATGTCCAAAATCCCTGGAACGGATATGTTTGTAATTAACTCTCCTAAAAAACAACAAAACACACCTAAACGTCCTATAAACTCTTTCTTTAGGTACAAAGCCCATGTCAACAAAATGATTGTTGACAGGTACGGCTTACTCCAAAGCAGCGAAATAAGTAAAATAGCTGCTGAATGGTGGAAGAACGAATCGCCAGAAGTCAAGCGGCATTTTCAAGTAATATTCGTTTAATAATAGGGACTGACGGAAATCGCTAATATCGATTTCAAGATTAGACAAAGTAAAGTACATAAACGGCGGAAAGAGAATATTACTTTGAATTTGGGCTATCAGGACGATTTGGAATCTCACTTTGACTTTCAATCTTTTTCTACAGGTTGGACACCTAAATGTAACGATGAAACTTTTAAAGAGTATATTGAAAAAACCTACAACTGCTAATTTCTTTGTGAATATATTTATTTAGATTTTTAATTTGAAATCGTTCGCTTTAACGATTACGTTGATTACTTGAAACATCATGTTGCATAAATGAAACGATTAGCTATCCTGAAACCAATTGAAACTAGGCAGGAGGGATCAAATGATCAAACTCTTTGATTTCATCAGTCATAGATTCTAGCAAGGTGCTGTCAAGTTCAAACATGTAAATATTTCCGTCTACACACCCCAGAGCCAAATTCTTTCTTTCCTTGTCAGAGATTGCTATCGATTGCACAGTAGTGAATAGCTGAAAATCAAGTGTAAATGTGGTAAAATTCTCAATTAGATCATAGATATAGAGTATTCCTTTGGAATCTATCGCAAAGAATACTGCTGGTCGATGAGGCGACCATAAAATATCTACAATTTCGTTTTCTACTTCCCACGTAATCAGTGGCGAATCTATTTCCGTATTGAATAGTGCTATATCTCCATTAGCGTATCCGGCCAAGAACAAGTTTGGTTTAAAGGGTGAGATGGAAATACAATTGACACTGTTAATAACCGCATCGTGAATGTGCAACTTGAACTGGATTGGGTGAACTTTACCTTGATGTTTGTTGTATTGGTTAATAATCTCGTAATCGCTCCCAAAAATATAATTTTGTGATTGAAGTAGCATTTTTGCAGACTTGACATAGTGCTCCGTAGGATACTCTGACCTGCTATTAAGCATTTTTACTTTAAAGGAGGAGGCTTCCATCTTTCGCCAGCTATGACTTCAATCTTTGTTTTTTCAAGTATAATAGTCCAACTCTGGACATTGGCAGTGCTATCAACAGAAGCAATTCTAAACGAATTACGTTGGGAAGAGTATTGAATTAAATCTATGATTGGTGATTTATGATTTTCTTCCAGGTCATCTGTAATAGCACTTGGCCATATTGTTGGTGTGTTTTCGAAAACAAACGTTTCAGGATTCTTAAAATCCCAAACTTGTAGACTGCCATCGTCAGAGCCTCCAACTATAATGGAGGGTAATTCCGGAGGATTGAATATACAATTGATTTCTGGATAGCACACCAAATACCTGCATTAAATAGTAGTACTTTGATGGTAAAGGATCTCCGATTCTCCACAGAGCAATCACAGTCTTTACTTGATTCAACGATATTTTAACATTCTTGTAAACTACACAAACAAGTTTAGAAAGTGAATCAAGGAACAATATTCGCGAAACAGGAGCTTTGATGAATTCCGGAACTTGAAACTTTATAGAGTTTTTCAATAAATCATCATTTAAATTCAAACATGATTCTTTGAATTCCATGGTCTCGTCTTCTAGGAGGATGGATTCTACCAGCTGACCTGCAGATTCTAGAAATCCAGTCAACCGTTTTCCAACTTTATGCTTCTCTGTAGATTTAGGTCGTTCTATCCATGGAAGCTGCGAATACTCTGCCGCAGTTTCCAGCAGTTGGTGAGGTGGTGCTTGCGTCCATCTATCTGTAACCAACCAATCATCAGATTGTGAATCTATTGCACGCGTATCACTATTTGTCTGAATATTTACTTGGCTTGTTTTTTGAGATCCAAAGCTCCTAATGTAAAGCTCATATTCATTCATTGGATGCAGCTCAAACAGATCATAGTTTACGAAATCTAGTTGAATTAGATGTGCCAAATCCTTTTGCCTCTTTGATTGCTTGTCGCTGTGTTTTAGCTTGTTTTTTTCTTTTAGTGCGCTTTGTTGTAGCTCTTGAAGGTCCTTCATCTTGTGAGCAGGCAATTCCATAATGTTACTGTTACTGCCGGACTCTTTCTTTTGTTTCAGCTGACTAACCATCGCCAAATCATTCTCTCTTGACATTGCTCTGTTTAGTTCAGAGTGGTTGCTCTTTTCAGAGTATTCCTCAAAGCTGTCGTCGTATTCCTTTGTTAAAATATTCTACTTCAAAATCCTCTTCATAATTGGAATAATCCAGAGTCTTTTCTCTCGATAGCAGCGCTGGCTTGAACTTGTTCTATATTAGCATCTTGTACTTCTTGGCTCTTTGGTGTGAGCATCTTTACGCGTTTCAAAAAACTTTTTTCATGTTTTTGTTTGTTGCTGGACTGTTCAGCAGCTGTCTGGTAGCAATATATATTGGAAGCCACTTGAGTCTAATAGAAAAAGTAATGCTTACGTAATACAGGAAGAAGAAGAGTACCTGACAACCTATGATGCACTGTGGATTCCAATCGCTAGTTCACTCTCACTGCTGACATTGTACTTGATCATTACTTATTTCGACCCGGAAATCTTGAATTATACGCTAACTGCGTATATCATGGTCGTCGGAGCTTTTGCGATAAACAAGTACTGGTCATTAACACAGCTTAATCTTGCACGGGTTGGATTTCCTTGATATCGAGCTAGATCAGAGTTTGTGTTTGAAACTATCTACAGAAACAACAGATATATTTTCAATTAATTTTGGAACTATGCACATGCTGACAATCCTGTTTTCATTTGCAATTACAGGATTATTTGCTTATACAAGGAACTGGATCCTGAATAACATTATTGCGGAAGCATTGGCAATATTCTGCCTTGAAATGATGAAACTATCCACATTCAAAACTGGAATGGTTTTGCTTATGCTATTGTTTTTCTATGATATTTACTGGGTATTTGGATCGCAAGCTACGTTTGGAGATAACGTGATGGTGACAGTTGCCAAATCGCTGGATATTCCAATTAAACTCTTGTTTCCGACAACATTTCCAGAAAGCATGCAAGAGTTTGTGTTTTACGAAGGAAAGTTTTCACTGCTGGGATTGGGTGATATCGCTATACCAGGAATATTCATAGCCCTCTGTCTGCGGTTTGATTATTTCAATGCATTCAATGTAGACAGGGAAAAGACATTCAAATTTTCTAAACCATACTTTTATTCCTGTTTATTGTCTTATTTTGTGGGTCTGTCGATTACCCTCTATGTATTGAATGTGTTTGGACATGCTCAGGTATTTGGTTTCTGAAATAGCCTGCGCTCTTGTATCTATCACCTGCATGCATCCTCTCTGTGATTCTCTGTTCTCTGGCGAAAAAGCAATTTTATTCTATATTCGAATTCATTTCAGAATCAGATTCTGACAGCGACAGCTCGATTGAAATTCCAAATCCAAACCCAAACCCAAACCCAAAGGCTGGTGAAACTGCTGACAAAAAGAAAGTACCAGGTAAAACAGAAACAAAGGTTAAAGCAACAGAAGGCAAGTCTACAGAGAGCAAGTCTGCAGATAAAAGGAAGCACAACATTGAAAAGTCTCCTATTCGTCGCAGGCTTTATACAGAAGAGAAAGAACATCCGAAAGCACGTACTGCTGGATTCAGTGAAGAGGAAATTCCAGTAGAAGAGTTAGGTAACCGAATGACTTTGAGGAATAGAAAAGTAGTTTAAATAAAATCTAAACAACTTTGGATAAGGTTTGATGCTAGCATTAGCAGATGCTTTATCCAACGAATTCAATTTTAAATTTCACCAGTTGTAATATCTCTGACATTGTTCCAGCTATCAGTTTCCTATGTCATCTTTAGGAAGCATGCGCGACTTTCCATTAAAAAACACGGTATTTTCAAATAGATGAGTGAAAAAGATATAGTCACTGAATTTGCCGAACCAAAGAAACAGAAATCTTCAGTCAGCTCTATCCCAACGCAGTTTGAAAAGCGCGTGCTAAAGTCCAATGCTATGGATGACGATGGAATAGAAGGTTTATCACGATCAAGGAACGAAGTGAACTTCCAAACACAAGAAAATCAGCTTGATGATGAAGAGGATGAATATGAAGAGAATGAACAGGATGACGAAGAAGGTTTATGTTTCTAATTCAGCTCAAAAGGATGAACGCAAGAGTCTTACTTCCAATAAACCGGCTTCTTTTAAAGAATCTGCTAAAAAGTCATTGACAATGTTTGATGAACAGCCAACAAAATCTAGCACTCACCAGAGCAGAGGTAGTTTTACATCATCGAATGGCGGAGGAGTATTTACAAAGGAACTCAAAGACCAAAAATTGCTGCAAATGAAATGGATTGCTATTTCACTAATTTCAAACATCTTTATGTTTGTGTTAATCTACCGAGCGCATACTCCTGAAGGACTGATCCTTACTCAGCTTGGGCCAGTTGTACGACAAGGCGCAGAGGTGTTTATCCTGCTGTGGATGTTTTTCACTCACATTTCCACTTTTAGAGCCATGAACGATGGTCTTTCAGCAATCTTTGGCTACTTGCTAACTAGAAAACGAGGATACAGTTTGGCAGTTTGTGGATTTGTTCATTCATCACCATTTGAAAAGATTACCTACTCTAGCAACTTGTCGTACCGCAGTCCATGTAGAAAATTCCTAGCGAAATTGTCCTACTTGTGGTTAATCAAGATTTTCGTTCCAATCTTGATTTTTATAACGTCCATCTCGATTTACTATGAACCATATAGATATCTACATTCTAATTTGGGATGCGCAGTTTATACACAAGAGGGTGTTCCGTTTGACAAGAAATGGCCGACTCTGGAGACTGAAATGGGAATCGGAGAGTTGGTATTTGGTAATTCGTTTGGAATACTACGATCAGAGCAAAATGTTGCTAATTCTACGTTTATAGTTGGGCCAGCTCTTGTCGACACTTGTGAAGATGGCACAACCATTGAAGGGCCGGGGTATGTTGCTTCATTGTTGTCTACTTGCGCATGCGCTAATTCTCTAAATGCTAATGATATGGAAATAGCTGGTGTCGATCCAAAGGTAGCCCCACAGATGGCTTCTCAAGTTTCGCTATTGAGCAACATATCTGGAATCATTAATTACGTTGAATATGTTGACCATCAAACTGTTAATGTTACAAGTATACTAACTGGAACACAGCTCTGTGGACAAAGTATTCCAAGTAATGAACCATACCCAGTTTGTGTTACTACTATAAACAACCACCTTGAAGCACTAATTTTGGTTCAATTCATGACTGATGGGACATCAGCTTCTATAGCTCCAGCTCTGTCTACTATAGTAAGTACTGGAGCACCAGCTAATATTACTTGGGTATACCAATCATTGGTCAATATTTTAGGAGGCACAATTTCGTCAACCACTCTTCCACAGGTATACCCCGGTGCTCAAAATCCATTGTTATGGTGGATGACTTCCAACATGATTACACTTGATCCTTCTATCTTGGAACCTGGAATGGAAACTACAATTGCATTGATCTTGAGAGGAGCAGTTCAACGAACATTTAGTTCTATTGGTACAAGCTGTGTTCAGAGTGTCATTGATGATAATTACACGATCTTGTATATAACAGATTTGGGATTCCAAATAGCAATCATATTTTTCGTGTTTGAACTGTTAATGGTACTCTTGTCTTTTACTGGATTTATCCCATGGATTCTTTCAATGGACATCAGAGGCCCAGGCGTACGCTTGGTAACAGACAAGACATTTTTCACAATCATGGTGAATGAAACCAATGTAAGCGCGTTTGGTATCGATACTACTATGGATACCATTGATATATGGACAAAGCTGGATTTTATAGTTCGAATTGGCGAAAGTATTCAGACGGTTGATGACCAAGAAGTCGGGCAGATTATTATGGATGCACCAAAGTTTGTTACTTCTATCAAGAGGGATAAAGCGTACCATTGAAATAGATTTTTTACAACTGATTTGCTCATGTAAATTGTTCTTACCTCTAAGATTCCCAACTTTTCTCACTTAAACTCCTATCTACTTGCTCCAATCTTTCTAGCGGATATAGTTGGTTCCCATTTCCTACCAGACCCCTTTTAACACCCATCTTCCTCACCGCACCTCCTATTTCGCTTGTGCTTGCTCGCCACCTCTCTAGTTCCTCCCTTACTTGCCATGTATCCGACAAGACAAATTTGCTCCCTCACTGATCCAAGAAAATCTTTCGCGCCTCAATCGTAATGGAAAAACAACTATTCAACCTGAAATTTACAGCCAAGCAATTGGAGCGCATGGCAAAGAAAGCGACAAAGGACGAGGGACTAGAAAAACAAAAACTTAAAAAAGTTTCGTTTATTAACACAGGCTCTTCAGCAAGGGAATCAGGAAGGAGCAAGAATTTACGCAGCGAATGCAATAAGGAAAAAGAACGAATCGCTGAATTTCCTACGGTTTGTTTATCTAACATAGACTGGCTTCAAGGGTTGATGCGACAGCGTCTCGAGTCCAAACAGCGGTAACAATGAAACAACTCACTTCGTCAATGGCAAGCGTAGTAAAAGGAATGGAAAAGGCAATGGCGACAATGAATCTTGAACAGATATCACTAGTGATGGATAAGTTTGAACAGCAGTTTGAAGACTTGGATGTACAGACAGAATACATGGAGAATAGTATGGGTCAAACAACTGCAATTACAACTCCTGGCGACCAAGTCAATGAGCTGATGCAACAGGTAAGTGAGGTTAATTCAGGTCGCGGAAGAGAATGGACTTGAAATGCAAATGAATATGCCTTCAGCGTCGGACGTAAAGCTGCAACCAGCAAAGGAAAATGACGAGTTGGGAGCGAGGCTTGCAAAGCTACGTTCCGGATAATAAACCATTAATCTTTATTTTGTTTTAAAAAGTTTCCCCAAAAAAGTTGAACACGCATCATGGAAGTTTATAAACCGCTTCTGTTCCTGCTGCCAGAAAAAGACTCGCAAGCAACAAGGGATACAATCGCGGCTATAAAGGAGCTTAAATCATATCACATCATCACTATAGACAAAATCACTGATCAATTCAAAAAGTACAAATCGCTATCACCAAACAGAGAAGGAACAGAGCTATACCCAGATGGTATCATTAGTAACGAGTGGATCACCAAGCATGAAAAGCATCTTTCAAACGTTTGTTTGCTCGTATCGGAAATGTACGAAATGAAAGACAAGGATCCTTTAGGAGGAATTAACATGGAAAAAGACTATGACTTGCTCACCATCCAGCAAATCAATGAGAAGCGGTACTTTATATTAATGTAGTATCCTGGCAAACAGCGTTGGCTCCAAATTTGGCGTTTTGTTTATCATAAAGCAAGAAAATCAACAGACACATGATAGGCTACAGAATTTCAGAAAAACATGTCACTTGGATAAAACCCAAGTATTTACCTTTAAAGATCAAATCACTTTCCAAAAACCACTTGTTGAATTGTCAAACCTGTACTGCAAAGACCGAGAAAAGAAAATCAAAAAGAAAAAGATGGGAGCGAGTACTAGTATGAATGCCAGGTATGATTTCAAATTGGGGTATTTCTGCGAAACGCGGTTTGATTACGATCAAGCAATCAAGCATTACCAAAACAGTTATTTGAATCTATTGGAGATTATGATACCAGAACCAACGGAAACTCACATTGATTTGTTTTCTAAGAGATGGAAGCATATATTTGGATTACTGGATAAGATATGTGCAAGAGTAAATTGTTACTAAGTCAGATTATCCTACTTTTGATTATCCAAAACCAGCCTGTGGATGCCCTGTACCACCTACATCGACATGTATTGCATTTAAAAGACTTTCCCTGCTTCGAATCTCAGTTTTTTACAAATTACATTTTTACCAGCAATGTGATCAACCAAATGCATCTAGTAAACGTACAAGGAGGAGGGTCATTCTATTACTGGTATTGGATACATTTGCAATACAGGTAAATTAGTTTTTTAATCTAGATTGTTTGGCGATGTGGTTGAAAAGCTTAAATTACCGCTTCCTTACCCTGTTCCTGGGAGCACTGCAAACGCAGCGTTAAGCTTACTCAATAGTGTCGCGACAAGTGGAAATAACTGGATGGGTAACTCTGGTGGTACTGTGTTTGGCCCCTATTCAAGCGTAAACACACTCTTTACTGTTCAACAATCTGGATTCTACTATTTAATAGCTGCAAAAGGATTAGAAGATGCTTGGATTAGATATAATGGTGCCATTAGTATGCCGGATGGTGTAGGGCAGCCAGAGTTTATCGTTGAAAAAATGCAAGAATTTCAAAACTATGATTTTCCAGGAAATATTATTGAATTACTATCTAGAGCATACGAGACATTCAAAAGGTTGAAATACTCTAGACTGACATTGTACATTGCGTCCGAGATTGCCCGCATTTATTCTGAAAGCCACCAGTATGATTTGTCCATTAAATTTTATGATCGCATATCGAAAACTTATCGAAAAGAATTGTGGTTTGGGTTACTTGGTCACATACTTTTCCAAACTTATCGGTGTGCGAGAAATATAAACGATAGTAAAACAATGGTAGAATGTGCAGTTGAATCTCTGTATCCAGAGTGTGGTGTTGAACTTGAAATACCAGAGGGTGAATACCAAGTGGATATGGAAATGATTACTAAATTCTTGCAAGTAGATTTCCAATTCTATACTGGGTATGGTCAAGTAAATAACGAACAAAAGTACCAGATTATATTAAAAATGTTGGGAAAACCAATCCAAATCGATGAAATTAGAATTCAATTTAATCTCTCACAATTCGACACTGCCATCAGACCAAACGGGTACAATGAAGCCTTGATTGGGTATTGCAAGAATGAAGCAAAGATCCCACAAAAAGGCCAAACAGTTGTGATTGAAGGCTCGCTTCTTCCCACAAAGCATTTGCATATTGAAGCACAGAGTATTCTGATTGTATCCAAAGGACTGTCTCTAGTATACAAATTGCAAGACAAGAAACTTCGTTGGTACGAAAATGGAAAGTTTGTTAATATTTCTGGTAGTAGAGATGTGCGCGTTGAGCAAAGGGAGCCAAATATTGTATTGGAAACCCAAGTTCATAATGGATTCACTGATCAAGATATTACATTTACATTCAAAGGAAAATCTACAGAAACTATTGATTCTTTCCTTGTCCTACAGACAAAGTGCATTATTGGGGATGGAAACAAGCAGATTGACACTTCTTGCGCTGCCGAGTCTCTGATTGAAGTCGGAGTACTCTCCCCTGGGCAAGAGTTCCACAAAGACACTGTATTCAAAAGCAGTAAAGCTGGAATCAAGCATTACGTTGTAACTGCATACATGTATCCTGGCAAACCAGAAACTGTAGATTTTGGAGATACGAAATGGCTGTGGAAGGAATTCAAAGAAAAACCGGTTGTTATTGAAAACATGTTTGAAGTATCTTTTGAGCACAAGCAACAGTGTCGTTTAGCCATTCCAGAACGGTTTGGTCCAGGGAAAACCACAAAGAAAATATTTGAATGGCTGTTTACCATTCAATTGGTTTCCAATGAAAAAGTAGAATTAAAGTCAACAGAAATGATATCAGAAAGGAATTGCGTTTTGTTAGGTGGTGGCTCGATGCGAAGTATGATCAAGAGTGATAAAGAAACAATTCTGTACAAGGTGGAAGCAGAAGTGGATGCTTTCCAACCAGCTACGAAACTCGAGATTGGTCAGTTGAAAATCAATTGGATAAAGTACTTTAGATTAACATAGAAATGGAGAATATAGTTCGGTAATAGAGCTGCCTAAACCCGATATTCCAACAGAATTACTCCGTGTGCATGCAAAAATTCCTGGAAATTTAAAGATATCACAACCGTTCTTGATTGAATACACTATCCAGAATCTCACACTTCATGTTGCTGAATTAGTTACTCTGTTTGAACCAACCGACAACTTTTTCTATGCTGGCTACAAACAAAAATTGGTTCGAATTCTGCCGCTTGGTACCAGCAAGCTTATTGTGAACGTTATTGGAATGAAGAGTGGGTTGGGAAGAGTGCCGGTTCTACGTATTATGAAAAAGAGTGACTTTGAGAAACGAGACAGTGATACTATTGATTTAAGCAAATGCTTTGATGTTGCTGGTGAAAGGGATGGATTGATGGTTTACATCAACCCAAATAAATAACTGTTTTCGTAATTCATCTATCCATCAACACCCTAACGAATTTATATTCTCGTATTGCTTTAATCACTTGCATATTTTCACGAACGCGTCTTTCCAAACAAAATGGTGAGCTTCAAAAACATTCAAAAGAAATGGGACAAGGCAAAGAAATGGGATTACGAGCAAACTCTACGCAAAGTAAAAGATACAGCCAATTTCGAAATTGATAAATCTGGCAGATTCGCTGGACGCTTCTTTCAAATCGCCCTCAGTCTGATTTCCTACTACTGGCTTGGAGCTCAAAACTCTGTACTAGTAGCGAAATACGGGTTGGCATCTACGAATAACGCAATGATGTACTAGTCATTAACCATAGCTTTTTCGCAATTATTAGTCCTATTGTCAGCGGATTGCTTATCGCGGTGTATATCACGCCATGGTTCGGCAAGAACTGGACTTCTCGTAGAATTCTTAGTATTGAAACGTTTTTTGATTTGTTCATATCGATGGGATGGATTTGTGGGTTTGGTGTCGAATTGACTTCTGTTGGGACTGGATGTAGTTTACAAACTTGGATTGATGGGTGTACTAGCTTTAATTGGTTGGCTGCTTGGTTGTTCTTTTTGTTTGTTGCTTGGGCAGCTGGGTTGTTTTTTGATTGTACTGCTTGGTACAGAGGTGTATTTGCTGGCAACGAGATTGATGCTGATGTGTTGTTGGACATTAGAAGAAGTGGCAGGCAAACTCGTCACTAATAAAGCGCTTTTGGGTTTTTATCAAACTTGACATCTATTTATTCTAAAAGTATATTGGGTTAACACCTCCGTGAAGGTGGCTTTCGATTACATTCTCGAAAGGCTTGGTATCAGTCACTTCAAACATTGGGCAGGAAAAATTAAAGTTCAGTATGTACTGTCTTCCTTCCAAATGCTGGGCTTGCAAGTAACGAAGCGGAAACGTCCGCTGCTTTGAAGCCAATTCGTCTTTATAGAATAATTCATACAGGTCCCATTTTTCTACATAATGAAGATTCAGTTCCTTGTCTTGCCCTTTAATGTTAATCTTCAAGATTGCTTTGGATTTTTCCAATTCACCAATACATACAAGTGATTCATCATAGTCCAGAAACAAATCGTTTTGTCCCTGAAGCACTCTGATATACCCAGGCTTGGTAGAGTCATATATCCGAAATGTGTTGTCCAAAGAAACTTTGAATTTCAAATTTTTGCCGATATCATAGCTTTCACCGTCGTACTCTAGTTGATAATAGCTTGCGACTTTTCCATTTACAGTCAATACTTTGCTTTCCAGCTTTCCTTTTGAAACTATATATCCAATAACATCTGGGCATGACGGACAGCCTTTATCTACAGTTGTGGATACATTTCTGTCACATTCCGGAGAAGCCCCAATAGAATACATGCCTTCTTTCAAAGAAGCCAAGTCAAGCTTGAATCCTTGCGTTAGTGAGCTCACTGGTGAGCTAAAGTAATTGGAAACTTCTGTTTTCCAATCAATGTAATCTTTTTCGATTCCTTTGTCTTTTAATGTTAGTGCGGGAGTTGAATTGTATGAAACTAGTTTCTTCATAGAGGCTGGTATAAGCGGGAGCTTTGAATCGCATTTTATAGGGGAAACTGGCGAGATGTCCTCTGTGTCTGCTTCATACGTCCAATTGCTCAGCAGCTCACGAATACTGACCGTTGAAATAGGCGGTTCAGACTTGAGCGCTTCCTTTACACTCTCTGTAGTAGCTCCTACTGGAGATTGATTGAATATTGTAAAGTCATTTTTGGAATAACCATCTATAGAAGCTGCGCCACAAAAGAGTGGTGGGATATTGGATATTGCAGGATTAACTCTGTTTCCAAAAATATCGGTATCATCATTCGTGTAATCTAATATATCGTTTTCCCCGCTATTTCCTGTTTGGTTTATTCCCAATTCTGATTTGTGGATTTCTGAAAAAGTGGTAGAAAGTGCGCCTGGTGATGGTTCCCCAGTTATGGGAGGTCTTGGTTCATCAACCATATTGTAAAATGTAGTTTCTACATATTAAAACTAAATTACGAAGTTCCAGCTCTGGGTTTCGCTTGCGGTAACTATTTGCAATAGCCACTCTCAATAGTGGTTGAGAAACTTGTCTTTTCAATCCTCTAAACGCACCATGTCTGCGGATTGGTGACATAGGTTCTGCTTTCTGTTTCCTTGGGAATTGTGGTTCAACTGTCTTTGCTTTTGAGGATTTCTTTTTTATTTGAAAGTAGTCAGGATATGGACTGTGGACCGTTGTCGACTCGCTGTGCCTTCGCTTGTGGTTCCTGTTCATTTCTACCCGTCTATAATTTTCGAAAAGGAAGAGGATGAAATTTTCGATAGGGGAGACCATGCGATGTCTTTTACCCTAGCCTGCCCTAAATGGAATCACAAAACCCGTTCATTCACCTTTTTGAAAAAAAGTGATATACCGCAAGGGACCTCACTTGCAATATATTCAAAACGTCTGTCAATATGACTGGCGGGTTGCTAGTAACGATTCCTGTAGCTCGCCCGGTTCTATTTTTTCATTTGTAGCTGGAAGGGGTTCAACAGTCAATGCTTTTTGCGTTACACAAAGAGATGTGCGGTAAATAGTAGCCGGATGAATTTCTTGAAGGCTGAAATGGACCAAGTGATCCAGATCAAAGGTGAATCAACTCTACGCTCAATGAATTAGTTCAAGGCTGGTCAGAAATCAAAAGACTTTACTAGTTTACATTTACTAAAAATACTCGGGATTCATACCACCCATCATCTTTCTACTGATACAATTAATAGGAGTTCCTGCTATTGAAACATGAGCAGGATAAGCGTAATTGAAATTGACTATGAAGGCATCCTCGCAAGGCTGCAACTCTACTGCTCGGAATCGAAGACATTTCTGAACAGCCGAATGAGGATCTGTGTAGTATATCAACTTTCTAGTTCCTTCAAAAGCTACCTTGAACGTTATATTTTCACCAAAGAACTTTACAAGCAGGTCAGTTCTACTGGTGAATCTTCCGTAAAATTTCAAGTTAAAATTGTATGGAAAGAACCTGTTGGGCAGCCCAATAAAGAGGTTTTGGTAATAATCTCTAGATAGATCATGCCAGTGGAAAACTTCATTCTCGTCCACTCTGAACTTTAAGTTGTCATCCAAATGAATCAATGTCCCTGGAGAAAGCTCATATAAGCCGGCCTTTTGAAAAGATTTCCCAAGATACAGTATTTTAGGAATGTGTTTTCCATATGACTTTATGAATCCAACATGATCTGGGCAAGCTGGACTGCCATCCTGAGATTTTTCAATCACTTCGTTACAATTAACATGTGCTCCAATAGTATGCTCTCCAATTTGTAACGGTTTTAAATCTAGTTGAAATGCTTTTGTAAGTTCGCTTAACGGATCGCTAAGAAACGCCAAAATATCTACAGTCCAATCTAGAAACTCTTGAGGAACCAATCGCTCCAAAAACGGACTAGATGCAAATACTGGGTGGGATATATTCTTTTTTTCTACAAATACTCGACTGCTGATGTGCAAAGATTCAAGCTCTGGCTCATCTTTTTGCAATATCGGGCTGTCATTAAGGGATGTTTCTGAACAGTCGCTTTCATAACCTTCCTGTGTGTATATGATGTTTGCAAATTCCATAATCTTTGAATTCAGATCCTTTGGTTTCTCCTTTTTAACTTCTGCCTTTCGTTTCATTTCAGGTTTCCGCAGTCTTGGTGCAAACGATTCTTCCCTTGGGAGATCTATAAACCTAGCAATCATCGAGTTCCTTAAATCTCTGGGAATCTCCAAGGCAAACTCTTTCAAAAGAGAGCCTTCCATTGAGTCCCGTCGTTCGATGTTGCTCTGTTCCCTGAGAAAAGTAATATAATGTGGATCCAATTCTAAGTTTAATAAAGCGTACTTTTGAGTGAGGGCAAGAACTGCCTTGAAAGAAAGTCTTTGTTTAAATGTTCGGGTATATTGTGGTTGGATATGCTTGGCAACGTTGTTGTTGTAGAACTGAATTTCTTGAGTTTCATTTTTGAACTATTGGCCATATTATTGGGATATTGGCTACTTATTGCTCCATCCCTCTGTTTGGTAAACTCATTGTCCTCAAACGAACGCAATACCGAGGTTCGCTGAGCAAGGTCTACGACTGTCGATGTAACAATATAATCCCCAGTTGGGTCTTCTGCAACCCATTCTAATGCTGAACTGTCCGTTTGCCTTTCAACAAAGTTGTTTCTATTTTCCGCTTCATATGGTGCATAATAGCACCGTTGCCGTTTGTTTGGGTGCATGTTGGTTATCGATGCTTTGCGAAATTCGTTATCCTCAAGTGAAAGATACCCTTTCCAATTCCCAATTTGAGCATGAAGCCACACCAACCTGTATGGGTAAACACAACTGCATATAAAGTGCTCTTGATAGAATTTTCAAACAGTTGCAGTGTTGGCGAATAAGCATTTCGTAATTTGTAATGTCGCAGTGTTGAACCCTTACTCGCAATCAGTCTGGCGTGTCACGTGACCCCTTCACTGGAGCAAGAGTAGAATTGGGATGAACTGTCATTGGATCAATCTACAATACACCTAAATACAAGAACAAGAGCAATTTTGTTTTGATAGCAACCCAAAGATCCCCAGAATAGGCTACTGCAAGCATTAATCTAGTCCTATCTAATCCAGCGTTTCCCAGGAATCAATTGCAAGTTTTTCTAGAAAGTAAGAGTAGAAGATTGGGAAAAAGCTCTGCCGGATGTGATCCATTTGGTGATTTCAGGGGCACAAGTCAAAATTTCATAGTTGCCGGATAAACAAATGTGAAAACAGCAGCAGAGTTTGTGCTTGACTAATTGCGTTCAAGTTTTGTTTCACGAATAGTGTCGATTCAAAGGGACACATTGATTCGTAAGCACAGACATGTTTCACACAAAATCACAATCTACATTTAAATTTATTAGAAATAATACGGGTTTAATCCAGCTTCAATCTTATGCACTATGCAATTGATGGGAGCTTTGGACCTCTTTCTCAAATGAATTGGGAATGCAAAGTTAAAGTTGAGTATGTACTTGCCGCTTTCTACATGAGGCTTCAGCTCTACCACACGATATGGATATGTTCGCTGTCTGTAAGCAATAGGGTCTGTATAGAAAATTTGTTTGATGTGAGTTACAGATGCTCTAAACACCATATCTCTTCCAAAATAGTCAATCATGAACTGGGTATCAGAGATGAATTCTCCCACAAAAATCAAGTCAAAGTTATATGGAAGAAACAAGTCTGGTTTTGGATGGTAAACATTCTTGTAGAATTCTCTGGATAGATCATGCAAGAACATTTCTTCATCTTCATCCACACGCAACCGTAGGATTTCGTCCAAATGAATCGTAGCACCGGCTTTCAGCTCATATTCCATCCCAGCATTCTTCATACCTTTGGCCAACACGAGTGTTTTGGTCCCAGATTTGCCAGTGGAGTATATAGTACCGATCAAATCTGGACACGAAGGACTACCAAGTTCGGATACAACGACTTTCTTTTTGCATGTTAATCCTCCGCCAAACGTGTAGCTGCCAGGACCAAGAGTGCGAAGATCCAAATGATAGGCTCTGGTCAAATAAGTCTGTGGATCGGAATAAAAGGCTACAATATCCACTTTCCACTCTAGAAACTCTTGAGGGACAAGATTATCCGATTCATCTGAACTGGCATCTCCTTCCTCTGAACAAGATTGGGGAACTGGAGGGACATTTGGAGAAGGAACATCTGGCAGTCTATCCGCATCAACAATCCCCTTTTTCGGGGATACAGGGTTACTGTCGAACGCACTATCTTCTTGGGTATAAATCAAATCAGCAAGTTTCATGATCCTTGAGTTTAGGGACGTTACATCTTGGTCGTCATCAGTAACGGTACTACTAGAGGAGCTGGTATGAGAGTCAGGTCTGTCAAATACTCTGTGTGGGTATAATTCATTTGGTGCAATGGCTGGAATACCAGTATATTCAACTTCAGGCGACTTTGGCAGGAAAGCGATTGGGCTACCTGATCTGTTAAAGCCTTGTGGTTGGAGGGGACTTATAGGAGGCAAGATTCCTAAAATTAAAACAAAACTTACTAAATGGATCCATCTCTCTTTCAACTACGAGCTTCTCTTGGTAAATATCGTTGTTTGTCAGACCATAGTCTGGCCGTGATCGTTTGTGTTGCCTTGAGCCAAATTCAAGATCGAATTCAAAGTTTGTCCCAAAGTCGCAGCCAACTGTGTGACTGCTGGTATAAAAATCATTGCTTAGCTGATGGATTTCTCTTTTCTTTTCTTCCATACTTTCTTCTTTGCTGAAGCATGATTGGTTAAAAAGAAAAGACGAGGTGGAGAAGATCCGTGCGCATCATATGCGAGATGAAGGATTACATGCGCTTTACTATGAAAAGAGACAAGGTTTCGCCGACCATACATGAAAGCAAGAGCGGAAAATTATACAATGTTATTCCAGGTCTTTTGAGGACTGAATTCCTATTGGAACATGGCCAAACTTTGGTTGAAAATCTTTTGGTCACAGCAACCCCCCAATGTGAATATTAAAAAAGACCGTACATGACATCCTTCAATGCGTTTCCGGGCTCCCGATTTGTGGAACATCATTTGAATATAAAATGAATGAATCACATCGAATACATTCAAAATGAAGTTTCTCACTCTCTTGTCCATGTTAGCCATCGCGGTATTCTCACTCCCAGCTGCTCCTGAAATTGTCAAGCCTGTTCAAATGCCAATTGACCCAGGTGAGGGTACTGCTTGAATCAATCGATTTTGAATTGCACGCCAAAATAAAAAAATGTATCATTATTTAAGTTGATTAGATTGTGGGGTAGCTTTGGAAACGGTCTGTGCTTGCACTTTCTCGAGGGCCAGAACAACAGCACACACACAAATATGGTTGATATAGGTCGCAATGGGGATAAACCTCTTTGTGTTTTTCAATTTGGTCATGAGCACAAATTGGGATAATTAACCACAATGGTGTTACAAATTAAGACAAAAAAGCAGATGCAGTTCAGAATTAGAACCGACCCATTCAACCTCATAACGAATGTATGGGCAACACCATTCCTGAAGAAGGCAGCGGTAGGATTGCAACCAGAGGTTGATTAAACTGACAACAGGATTTTCCTCCAGTATTAGACCGAATGCAAGACGTAGAGCTGTTGATGAATGAATACTTGAATGAATTGGATTCATATTTAAAAGGTAGGAATAGCAAACCGCCTAGCTTATACACCCATTTGTTTAAAGTGTTTTACAAGGAAATGTAAGTAGTTGCTGATGTAGAATTGCCAATACCATTGTAAAGCTTGCTTTGCTTTTCACAATTGCAGCCAAACCCTTTGTAATTGGCAAGGTACGATATGGCTAACAATTGTTTATCAATTACCTAGACCCGAATTCTCCTCCAGACTGGAATATCCATTGGATTATAGTGCTTTTGGTACTGCTACTGGTCCTGTCTCCAAGTTTTGACAGTCTTGGTAAAGGGTTAAACTTGCGGTTTGAATACAAGTACGTTGCATTCATGAATGCCATGCTGTATCAAAAATCGCTAAAGCTTAGCGCAAAGAGTAGGATAGTAAGTTTTTGGTTAACCAGAAATATCAAGGGGGAAATATCATGAATTACTATTCCAGGGATGTGGACAGGGTTTACACTGGTTTAGCTATAGTCTACAACGCACTATACCCAGTTATATTCATTATCACCAACTTGGTTTTCCTTTCTTTACTGGTCGGATTAGCTACCGTATTTGCTGGTGTTGGGTACTTGTTTCTACTCGCGCTTATCATTGGAATATCGTTCAAGACACAATATTACATGTCTAAACAAAATATCATGATTGATGCAAGAATTAATGTGTTGAGGGATATGCTTAACAGTAAATAATATTAATGTAGATATAAAAAATATCAAGTTATCAAATATTGAATCTTATTTCCACACCCAGTTGCAAGACAACATTAATGAAGATATGGGCTACCTTTACATGGCGTATTTATATGGTAGAATCACAACTGCTCTGATTAATGCCTTTTCTATTATTCTCAGCAGTGTATCGTTTGTTATTTTCAGTGTGCTTGGAAATACTATATCTCCTGCAATTATATTCCCTGCTTACCTATACCTGGACGCAATTTCCTCTCAAGTTGATTCACTGAGACAGGTTTTAGCGTCATTGTTGAATGTATATGAAGGCTACAACCTTGTATCAGATTTCCTACAAGCAGAAGAGTTTAAACCAACTGTAGGACAGCCAAACAACCATGCAAATGCCATTGAATTGGATAACGTGACTTGGAAATGGTTTGATACTGAATATACCAAAAAAATGCACGACTGGAGGATGAAACAGTTGAGACTGATTAAAAAAGCGAATCAAGAACCAGATATCCAAGAACACATGGATACCTTTGCACTGAAAAACCTTTCTTTGCAAGTGAGAAAAGGACAGTTGATTGGGATTGTCGGAAAAGTAGGTGCGGGGAAAAGTACTCTATTTGCTGGGTTAACCAATGCACTAGACTCTATGCGAGGAGAGGTAGATATTTATTAATCAGACTTTGATCAATGGCTCCATAGTTTATGCTCCTCAAGAACCATGGCTAATGATGCACACTATTGAGGCTAATATTACGTTTGGCAAGAATCTTGATTCTGAAAGGTTACTAAAAGTCGTTACTGCTTGTGGGCTTGTTCATGATTTGAACTCTTTTAAAGATGGGCTACAAACTAAAATTGGAGAGAATGGAATCAACTTGTCTGGTGGGCAAAAAGCCAGAATCTCTCTGGCAAGGTGTTTATACGCAGATGCTGACATTTATCTATTGGACGATCCTTTGGCAGCACTTGATTCCTATGTTGGTAGATTTGTATTTGAAAATGTAATCATGAACTTGCTGGCAGAAAAGACAGTTTTACTCGCTACACATCAACTGCAGTACATGCACAAAGTAGACCAGGTCATGGTATTTGAAGAAGGAGAGTTGGTAGAGTATGGCAAGTTTAGCCAACTCTTGAATTCTGATGGTTTATTCGCAAAGATGATGACTGATTACACAATGGAAGATGTGGATGAAACTAAAGTTTTGGAAATGGCAAATGAAAAACTCAAGGTTTTACAACCAGGAAAACCACACGAGATTATCAAGCAAGAAAAAAAGCATGTTGGTAATATCAAGTTGGGATTGTACAAGAAAATATTTGCTGGAATGAATAGTTTGTGGTGGTATGCTGGAATAGCCACTGGCTTTATTCTGAATTTTGTATTAGAGTTTCTTGGATTAATTATACTCACATTGTGGTCAACAGATCCAAACAACAGCATCACGTACATCAAGCTATTATGTGCAGCAGCGATAGTACGAGTCTTTGTTTTTTGTAACTGTTCCTAATTTAGATGTGCTCAATGTTGGATGGTACGTTGGCGGTATCAACAATCATAAATTCTATTTTAACCAGATGCTTACATCCATCTTGCATGCTCCAATGTATTTTTTTGATGAAACGCCAATTGGAAGAATATTGAATAGGTTTTCGAATGATATGAATGTTTTGAATTTCCAATTATTCTATAGTTGTTTTACCTCTATTCAATTGATTCTGTCGTTTATTGGAAAGAGTATCATTGTATGCTTTGCCAGTCCGTTTCTAATTTGTAATTCCAACTAACCTAGTTTTACTGTTGATTTCGTATTCGTTGATTTGGTTAGTACGAGGGATATTCGATAGAGCAAGTCTTGAAATCAAGAGATGGAACTCTTTGAATCTCTCTGCAGTCAATGTGTTTTTATCAGAAAGCTTTTCCAGTGTACCAACGGCAAATCTATTCAAAGCGAACGAATATTTCAAAGAAAAGTTTCAAAGCCGAATTGACGCTTATGTTTCTGCGAATTACATGTTGTTTTGTAATATCTACTGGTATTCCTTTAGAGTTTCTATGCTGAATAGTATTATATCTATAGGAATAATAGTAGCAGCAATGCTGGCTCCAAGCCATACTTTATCCTTTAGTGCAATAATAGCACTGGCACTTACTCAATCTGATAGCTGTACTTCAACTCTATATATCCTGATTGCTACTCTGGCCAGTAACAAAAACCAAATGAATGCATTTGAAAGAGTGTTGGAGTATTGTGATGATATAGATCAAGAACCATCTTTTGATTTTCCAAGTGACAAAAATAATTGGATTACCTATGGAAGAGTGGAAATTAAAGGTTTAACTGTAGCATACCATTCCAAGCCTGACTTGAATGTCATTAAAAATCTAAGTCTGTCTATAGAACCTGGGATGAAAGTAGGGGTTGTAGGACGGACTGGATCTGGTAAATCTACATTTGCGTCTGCGTTTTTCAGATTAGTTGAATTTAAAGGATCAATCTTGATTGATGGAAAAGGTAAATCACACTAATGCAGATTTAAAAACGGTTGGTTTATCGAGCCTTCGACAAAATATTTATGTCATCTCTCAAGAAGCCAATTTGTTCCCGGGAACAATCAGATACAACATTTGCCTCAACAGTAGCTTTTCAGATGAAGCCATTTGGGATACTTTGGAGATGGTAGGGCTCAAAGAATATGTTTCTGAGCTACCAGAGAGGCTTGATTTCAAGATTGAGTCCAAAGGCAAAAACTTGTCGCTCGGCCAAGGCCAGCTGCTGTGTCTGGCAAGAGCATTGGCAAGGAAGCCCAAGCTATTGATTCTTGATGAAGCAAGTTCTTCTATTGATTCAGAATCAGATCGAAAGTTGCAAAAAGTCATCAAGGATCATTTACCCGAGACTACGGTACTTTCTATCGCACACCGCTTATATTCTATTGCTGACTATGATAAAATCATTGTTCTGGATGCGGGTGAGATGGTTGAATATGATACTCCATTCCAGTTGCTCCAGAACCCCGAATCTGTGTTTTCCAAGTTGGTTAAAGCTACTGGCTACTCCACTAGTGAACAAAATCGCATTTAGAATAAACTTGAGAAATCTGTACATTTCAAGTTTCAAATCTCATGAGTGGCTGGTCACTAAACAACGCATTTGAATTTGTAAAGAGTGCAGTTGATTCAGTAGAGAGCCAGCTGGATAGCATTCTGGACCAGGAAAAGAAACCAAAGCCCACGAGCGATGTGTTTAAAAAGAGCAAACATCTATCAAAAGCAAAACAGAATGGGAGTGATGAATCAAACTCACAAGCAGCGGACAAGACAACTGGAAAGAAATCGGATGGCGGAATACTGGGGAAATCGACTGAATCGATTGTAGAAAAATCTACTGGGAACAAAACTGCTGGAGGAGCGGTATCTGTATCCGACAAGGCAATTAGTAAACAACCAGAACAAGTAGCTGTAGATAAAGAGCAGCCTGACACATTTGTTGATATAAATACAGTAAAGCAGCCAGTGGAAGGAATCTCGATTGATTCAACAATTATAAATCAAACTAATGCGCCAGTTGAAATGAAAGATGGTTCCCTTGATCAGCAATTAAATAAAGATGAATCAATGAAAGAGGGATGGGGCTCTATGGATGATTTTGAAATTGACGATGTGTTGGATGATAATACAATGGAAGTGACTGGTGTTATAGCAAGAGAGGAAGTGACTGGTGTTACAGCAAGAGAGGAAGGGGCTGGTGTTATAGCAACAGAGAAAGTGACTGGTGTTATAGCAAGAGAGGAAGTGACTGGTGTTATAGCAAGAGAGGAAGTGACTGGTGTTACAGCAACAGAGAAAGTGAGTGATGCTACAAGGGAGCAAGTCATGGTTGATATCCCTGACAAAAAAGAACTCTATACAAGTGGAGAAAAGGTGTTGGATAAGAAAGAGTATATTGAAACCAAAGTCAATCAAGAAATTATTGATAAAGTGGAATTGGAGAAATCTATCGAGAACCTAAAAGCGGTAGTTGAACAGGAAATACTACCAGACTCACAGAATGAGCAAAAACCAGTGATTGAACAGAAAGTTGGAAATCTTGACGAACTAGAAAAACGTAATATGCAACTATTAGAAGCCAAGACTGAGAATGCTGAGCTGTACAATCGGATTCAGCAATTGGAACAAGAGTTGGCTCAGAAACAATCGAATTATGAAATGCTAAATGAAAGATACGTCAAGTACAAGGAAAAGCAGGACAATGAGACGGATTCAAGCTTTACTGAAATGCAGAATGCGCTGAATCAAAAGGAAGAAAAGATTGCTGGGTTATTAAAAGAAGGAGAAGATTTAGCAAAGCAAGTGCTAAAGGCAAACACTTTGACGAAAAACTATAGAAAACAAGTAGAGGATTTGAAAAAAGAAAATGCAGATAAATCTACTAAACTGGAACAAAGTCTGCAAAAAATTGAACAACTAAACAATAAAATGGCGGGAATGAAAGAGTCGGAACGCGTTATTCAAGGTACTTTATAATTGACAAAGAAAACTTTACGATCCTGACAGAAAAGAATTCTGCCAATCAAAAAAAGTTGAGCGAATATGAAAGTCAAATCGTAATTCAAAATCAGCAGATTACAGATCTGACCAATACAATCACAACCTTGAACGAGACTATCAGCGATCTTGATGTAAAAATAAACGAAAAGCAAGTGTCTTTGCAGACAGAGCAATTGACAAAGCAGATGGAACTATTCAATGAAATCACACTTGAGCTTGAAACCACAAAACAGAAACTTGTAGAGGTGGAAAAGAAGCATTCAGCTTTAATTGACGTCAGTAAAACGCAATTGCAAGATATATATCATGACTTTAGTGTAAAGGAGGATACACTGAATATGCAAATCAGGAATCTCGAATCAAGACTAAAGAAATCGGAGGCTTCCAATCTGGAATTATCAGCGAATTTGAATGAAAGTACTGTGCCATTGCTACAGCAGATTACCAACCTTGAAATGAAGAATAGGGAACTTTCCCACGATCTTTTCAATCTTTCAAAGGAACTTTTAGACTCTGGAAAAGTAAAAGAGGAAATCAAAGTGCTGCAAGTACAAATTAAATCATTACAAGACGAATTGGAATTAAAAGAAAAGGATATCAGTGAATTAGCTTTGCAAATCTCTAGTTACGAGAAACAAGTATTGGAAAAAGAAGAGAAAATCAATGGACTTGTCAATACAATGGCAAAAATACAAGATGAAAAGGAAGAGCTGATAAAGGAAAAGGAAAAGATACTAGAACAGCATAAATTGGCACTAGAGAGCCAGCAATCTCAGAGTTCAATAAATTCAGACAAGGACGAAGAAGTAAAGACAGAAAAGAAAAACAGGGAGCAATTGCGAATAGAGATTCAGCAGGAAAGAGAATCATCTGCTTCGGTACATGTAGTTAATTCTAGAGCCCTACAACTCCAAGAAATACTTTGCTGTTGGTTGGTCAACTTCAAACACAGCTTAAACAGACAAAATCAAGATACCAGCTGCTAGAAGTTCAGTTCCAACAGTTACAACAAGAACTAGATCAGCACAAATCGATAATAAACGAAACAGATATCTACAAGACTCGCCTATCTGATATAGAAAAGGAAAATGAAGACTTGAAGAAAAAGTAGTTTAATTTAACCTAGATTTGATTTACTATTAATTATGGTTGGTGAGAAAGAAGAAAGAATTGGCGAGTTGGAAAACGATATTATTGATATGAAACAAGTCTTTCAACAGCAGTTGAATGAAAAGTACAAATAAATGGACATTATGTTTATTCATCACAATCGTCATTTGCATCGGTTTCTATCGGACTTTTGGAAGTTGTAGTTGGGCTTGGATTGTTTGTTGATGATAATATTGTGGGGAATGTAACGATATCAGTTGTAACCAAAGGGATTTGCAAAGTGCTGGTTTGAACTAAACTAGTTGTTTCTGGGGATAAAGTAGTGGCAATAATAATGGTAGTCCTTGATGCAACAATGGGTGTTGTACTGGTTGGGTCAAGTGCTTTTGTAGATTCTGCAGCCTGAGATGTAGTTGGATGGGGAATTACAGTGTCTGGTCCACCACCTTCACTTTCTGACGAACCAACAATTGAGCTTTTACCTGGACAAAAAGAGATGGTGTACTCTACCATATTGGTCGCTTTCTCTGGATTGAAAGGATCAGCACCTTGTACGAAATTGCTACAAACAAAAGTACTTGATTTGTCATCGTATGGATACACGTATGCAGTAGGACAGGTTTCCTTTATCCATTTTAAATGAGGAAGTACGTGGTTGATCCAATTTGGGTTGATAAACGTACAGTCTTGGGTAACTCCAGGAACCTTGATTCCAATACTGTTCCAGTTTTGGCACCCACAACAACCTTCATTTGAATGAGCTTTGTCTTGGTAACAAGATGGAAGCCCATTAGAACAGCCAAATAAATCAGCAAGTTTAACTCCATTATTTGGTGCTGTTAAAGTGGTTGAGCATTTATCAGTACCACAAGCTTTTTCAGGACTAAAGTATCCTAAAAGCTTTCCACAATGAAGATCGTTTGAAGGATCAAACCCAGGAGTTTGAGATGGAATACCGCATTTCAGACCTGTTTGACAGTCAGAGTCTTTTGCGCATTTTGGAGATTTGTTATCACCGGAAACCCACACTTGGAACGGAGTGGGTGGTTCCAAGTTCCAGCTACAAGCACCTAAATCAGGGTGTTTAGGCGTTTGGCTTCCTGGGTTGGTGCAAAAGTATGGATCGGAGGGTTTTAGTAAAGAGTCTGGTACATTGGCACTCATTTCCATTGGGATAGAAAAACCTGGTATTAATTAAACTTACCATCAATCAAAGAAACATCGTAAAAGTCGACATCAGTTCTAGCCAAAGTGAATTCAGCCTTGGCAGTTTGAGGACCTCTATTCAGACCAGTCGCATCACAGGTCTCTCCAGTGCAGCCTGCAAGTTAGCTGTAATGTACCTTCAATATTTCCACTCCAAACAGGACCGACATTGTTGAAGAATGGAAAAGTAAGAGTGTTTGTTTGCCCAGGTTGTAGCAAAGCTGGCCCACTCAATTTCGGAGCGACATAGAAGCACACCTTGTTCTTTGTGTTGCATGAACCGCCGTCAAGACAATCGGCGTCAGAGTTGCATTGGTTCAAGCCAGCTTTGAAACCAATAGCGCCAGGGATAAAATTAATGTTTACTGGTGCAGCGCAGTTGTTTACAACTTTTATGGAGCGACCTGGAAAAGGAGTAGCTGCCGCGTTTACAGCAGTAGCCAAAATGAAAACCATTTAGTTCTATAACGAGCTATGAATCAACCCAATATTTATATCTGGGACTGATCCCAATTAGGATGAATAAAAAGCAATCAAAAGAAGCCGAATTGAACTGCGGCAGTTTGCTGGCTGAAATACTGTTTCTGATCAAAAATACGGTTCTGGAAAAATCCCAGACAATTACTGATTGCTTGCACTTGCTGCCTGCTACAATTTCCCAGGTTTAGTCTATGGAAAGGAGTGTATTAGAGGTTTGATTAGAAAGATGGAATAAAGCCCAAGCCCAGTAACTTGTTGAGCCCAGTGCACGAAAATCAGGGAAACGAAATTCATGTGGTTACGATTAATCTATGCAAGATACTCTATCAAAGCAAGAATAGGGTATGACTTTGAATCCATAAGATTGGGTTGTAAAAAAATAGTCAGCAGAATTCTGATTCTATTATTTTTGTTTCAGATTTACCACACAATACTCGGGTGTTGAAACCGAATTGTCAGGTTAAGTAAGTGATTTAAGTTGAACATGTTATTTATTACGATCAAAACATTTTCTTTTATACTTGACAAAGTAACACAGAAATTGATTACCACACAAGTAATTTAACACCACCAAACCCGT